>PVJL010004984.1:0-61422 GCA_004026885.1 Lyroderma lyra
TAGCACCCAGGAAGCAAGAGGGGTTCGATTGAGACCCCAAGGACGTGACGTGGGTGCTGTGGAAAGCCCCCTGTCACTCTGAGCTGAGTGAGCCCGAGAAGTCGTTCTCTTCTCTGGGCCCCAGTTTCTGAACTTGTAAAAGTGGACGAACGACTAGACGAACTTGAACATGCCTATGAGTCACCAGAGCTCTTGTAGGAGCTTCTAACGCAGGACGGCGGGGGTGGGGGCGGTTCCAGGGGAGGCCATGCCGCTGTCACAGGACCCCACGTGGGCGCTTCGGTCTAGAGAGGGTCCCCGTTAAGCCTCACCACCCTGGCTTCTGACCCCTCACACGAGGGCTAAAGAGAGGGCAGGACGATTCCCGAGGCCCTTCCCGTGGTGCCCCTAAGGTGCACCTGCCTGCCCCTCCCAGTGCTGGGGGCGGGCTCTGCCCCTGGTGGGAGCCTGCCAGGCACCCCGCCCCGCCCCCCTGAGCCGCCGCCCCCTGAGCCGCCGCCCCCTGAGCCGCCGCCCCCCTGAGCCGCCGCCCCCCGCAGGCTTCGTGCTGCAGTACTCGGTGGACAACAGTGAGGAGTGGAAGGACGTGTTCATCAGCTCCAGCGAGCGGGCCTTCAAGCTGGACAGCCTCAAGTGCGGGACGTGGTACAAGGTCAAGCTGGCGGCCAAGAACAGCGTGGGCTCCGGGCGCATCAGCGAGATCATCGAAGCCAAGACCCACGGGCGGGGTGAGGCCCGGGGAGGGGGCGCTGGGGGACGGGGGGAAGGGAGAGACAGCCGGGTTCCCATCCCTGCGGCCCACGTCCCTGCTGGGATGGCACGAGGGCGTCACGGTCCTCCACCCCAGGGCAGCCGGCTTCTCTCCAGGGCCTCCCCCGTCTCCTCCTCTCTTGCCCCCGGGGCGTCCCGACCCCCATCAGTACTGACCCCCCAAGCGCGGCAGGGAGCCCCCTCCAGCCCAGGTGAGGGAACCCCTCCGCGCTCGGTGTCTAACCCCTCTCTCCCCGCCGGCCCCCCAGAGCCCTCCTTCAGCAAAGACCAGCACCTGTTCACGCACATCAACTCCACGCACGCCCGGCTCAACCTGCAGGGCTGGAGCAACGGGGGCTGCCCCATCACGGCCATCGGGCTGGAGTACCGGCCCAAGGGCACCTGGGCCTGGCAGGGCCTGCGGGCCAACGCCTCCGGGGAGGTCTTCCTCACCGAGCTGCGCGAGGCCACGTGGTACGAGCTGCGCATGCGCGCCTGCAACAGCGCGGGCTGCGGCAACGAGACGGCCCAGTTCGCCACGCTGGACTACGACGGCAGTGAGTGGGCAGGGGCGGCCGGGGTGCAGGGGCGGCTGGGGGGCGGGCGGACAGGGCAGCAGCAGCAGCAGCAGCAGCGCTGCGGCCAGGAGACAGGCGGGCAGAGCTGCTGGGCAGGCCTAAGTGAGCAGGTGGCCGGCCAGACAGACAGACAGACAGACGGTCCCTAACATGAAGGACACCGGCTCCGGATGGCTTCACAGAGATGGGGGGACACAGCCGAGGCCCTGCCCTCTGCTAACCTGGGGCCGATGGCGGGCCTTGGGACAGTGGGAAGAGCCTGCACAACGACCCTGAACCCAGCGAAGACTTCCTGCCGCACCAAGTCCCGTGAGGGTCGTCTGCCCACCGGCTTTTAACACTGTCACCTGAACATGGAGCCTCCAAAGTCCCCAGAAACAGAGAGAAACGTCACCCAGTTCCTAACTGCCTTGGGCCTTGGCCAGGAGGTGACACACATGACTTCTGTTCACACACTCTTGCCCAGAACTGGACACGTGGTCCTCGTCTCACCCCCAGGAATGTAGGCGAGCGCGTGGACGCCTCACTCTCACGTGCACACGTGCACGCGCACACATAGTGGCCCATGCACACACAAACCCATCAGAGGTGTGTTGAAGGCTGCGGTCACAGGGACAGATTGTCACGAGCTGCACTAAGTCCACCCGTGTGTTAAGGAGATGGGGAGCGGGACGGGCTCAAGTGCAGAAGGCTTCCTGGAGGAGGAAGCTGCCTCGTAGGCAAGGCTGAGGGACAGGCAGCGGTCAGGGCTGGGCAGAGGGCGGTGTCAGCAGGGCATGTGTCGCTGTCCCCTTGCAGGCACCCAGGCCAGCTGATAGGGCCCATCGTGGGGATGGAGGGAGCAGGGCCAGGATGCAGTGTCCTTAGTGGCTTTGGTCCCCATCGCAGGGACAGCACCCAGGATCCCCTGTCCTGGCTTCTCTCCTGAGAGGCGCCCCGCCCGCACCCGCTCCAGCCGAGTGGGAGCCGAGCCCGTCCAGCACCTCTAGGAATGAACTCCGGTGGGGAAGGGGCTGCCCTGAGAGACCGCGATGGTGCCGGGACAGGCCCAGGAAGTCACCAGTGTCCCTGTGCAGTGCAAAACCACACGGCTCTTCCTGGCTGTCCTGCTAGGACCAGACTGCGGGGGAGCAGAGGGGAGGGGACAAGCCCTGCATCAGGCAGCGGAGGCGGTGTGAGACCAGGGCGGCAGGGAAGGCGGCAGGGCTGCCCAGCCACGGGGATCTGCTGGCCGCCGACTCCTCGGGGCACCTGACCCTCCCCTCTGCCCCCCCTCAGGCACCATCCCCCCCATCAAGTCTGCCCAGGGTGAGGGCGACGACGTGAAGAAGCTGTTCACCATCGGCTGCCCCGTCATCCTGGCCACCCTGGGCGTGGCCCTGCTCGCCGTTGTGCGGAAGAAGAGGAAGGAGAAGAGGCTGAAGCGGCTCCGAGGTGGGGGCGGTTCCTGGGGGCTGGGCGCACAGAGGCAGCTTGACCCTCAGCCCCGCCGGCCACCTCCCACTGGCTCGTGGCACCCTGTGAACCGGGGGGCGCGCCTGTGGCCCCTTGGGAGTAGAGCTGCCCCCCCCAGCCTCCTTAAACACTCTTGGTGTCCACGGCTGCCTCCCCTGCCCCCGGACGCTGCGCCGGCCTGGCCAGGGCTGCCCGGTGGACGTCCCACTCAGAGAGCCGGAGTGCTTGTTAAAGGACTTAACCGTCCCCACGCTGACCGGGAGAGGGGTGTCGTCCCTTCTCTCACGCGGCGTCCCTGGGACTCTCCTGGGACCCAGCCACTGAAGGGTGCACCTGTGCGTGCTCTCCGGGACCTCGCCCAGCCCTGACAGAGTCAAGCACTTTGCGTGTCACCCCCCGTCCCAGCACGTACTACCGTGTTCTGACGAATGGGTCGCATTTGCCGCGTCTCGGGCAGTGTCCAGCACCTCCTAGCTGCTGAGTAGACGTTCATGGACTCGTTTGGGAAACACGTCTTACGCGTCTGCTGTGGTGTAGACACTGCCAGGCGTTGGGGTAAAAACATGAATGAAGAAAGAACACGTCCTTATGGAGGTGACAGTGATGTGAGAGCCAGGGCGCAGGAGCACGCAAGAGGGAAGGGCGGGAGCTGGTGGACGCGCGGCTGGTTCCGAGGACGGTTCCGTGGTGCTGGCGGAGCGGCACGGTGGGCGACCGGGTCGATGGTTGGGTGACGGGATGGATGAGAGGTTCGGTGGATGGATGGGGAGGGGGAGGGGGGAGGGTTGGACACAAGGACGTTCTGACAGACGGCAGATTGCTGACTGGCCGCTTGCGTGGACGTGTGGGTGTTCGGGTGGCTCGGTGGGAGAGAAGATGGGGAGCTGGTTAGATAGTAAACGAGTGGATGGGTGGTTGAGCAGATGAGCAGGTAATTGGTTGGGTCGTTGGAGGGTCGGATGGGTTGATGGTTGCGTAGTTGTGTGGGTGGGGAGTTGGATGGGTGGATGGAGAGGTGGATGGGTCAGTGAGGGGTGGACGCGTGGGTGGCGGTGGATGCTTGGATGCTTCGTGCAGATTGACTGACAGATCATTCTTAGTTATCAGGGGTCTGGTGGGTTAACCAGGACCTTTGCTTCTGTCACCAACTTCAAACTTGAGAGTTGTGATCCTATTCAAGGCCCCTCTGAAACAACGCAGGGACCCCCAAATCCACCCATGAATTCTGGGAGGATAGAGGCCCTAGAAGGGAACGTGAGGCCTCTTGGTGGGTAGTCACCTTGGGCTGCCCACGGATGCCCTCTGCTGCGTCCCCATCAGAGAACTTTCCGGCCTGCTGTGGCGTCTCGTTTAGAGTCGATGCAGGAAGCGGAGCGTGCTCTTTGTGCGCCCGCTCTTTTGGGAGGGACCTTCCCGTTACATAAAAACCTGAGCCAGATCCTGGGTGGGGACCAGTGAGACCCTACCGGGTTTGGGGCTGTTTTAGCGGTCCCTACATTTCTCCCTCCTCTTCCTGGGACACCAGCCCTGTCCCCGGTTTGGGGACTCCTCCCACCTCGTCCCCATGCCTCTTCCGGTCTCACCCTCCTCAGACCCCATCCTCACCCAGCCCCCCTCTCTGCTGTTTTGCAGACGCGAAGAGCCTGGCAGAGATGCTGATCAGGTGGGTCCCACACAGCTGCTTCCGCTCCCCTCCCCGCGGCCTGGGACCCCGCTGCGTTTGCACAACCCCCTCCACGCGCTTGCTGGCTGCCGGCCGCCCACCTCCCGCCCTTCTCCCGACAGCAAGAACAACAGAAGCTTTGACACCCCGGTGAAGGGGCCGCCCCAGGGCCCACGGCTGCACATTGACATCCCCAGGGTCCAGCTGCTCATCGAGGACAAGGAGGGCATCAAGCAGCTGGGTGAGTGGCAGGAGCTGGCTCTCTGTCCTTCTCGGCGTGTCTCCCCAGGGCCACAGCCCACCCAGGGCAGCCCCCCGCCCTCCCGGCCGTGCGACAACTGGACAGCTGGTCTGCTTCCCGCTGTCCAGCACGGAGTCGTCCTGGCCCTGCTGGGCCGTGCGTGGGATAAACATGGGGAGACTTGGGGAGAGGGTTGTTCGAAGGGAAGGCGTCCCGCTGACGGTCCCCCGTCCCCCAGGAGATGACAAGGCCACCATCCCCGTGGCAGACGCGGAGTTCAGCCAAGCGGTGAACCCGCAGAGCTTCTGCACCGGCGTCTCCTTGCACCACCCAGCTCTCATCCAGAGCACGGGACCCCTCATCGACATGTCTGACATCCGGCCGGGCACCAGTATGCACTCCCCTGGGGGACAGCCCTCCTCCCACACGGGGTCTGGGCACAGCACGAGCCGGGGGGAGGGGCGCACGGGGGGACAGACAGGGCAGGAGTGACGATTGCACACGTCCTAGCGCGCCACGAATCTCCGCACCTAGGAGTGTGGAGAGGGCTGGGGCGCTTCCCCAGGGGACCTCTGCCTGCAGCACTGTGACTCCGGGCACGGGCAGACTCCATCGAGGGTGCAGGGGCTGGGTGCGCAGTCGGGGGCAGCAGGAGCGGAGGTGACACTCCCCCAGGCTGAAGGAGGCGATGGGGTGGCGGGAGGACCCCCGCACCGCGACACTCCCGCCCTTCTCCTCCGGGGCGTGTCAGGAAGGCCGGCCGGCCCAGTGTCCCCAGGAGAGCCCCGGGCCGCGCCTGCCTCCTGCCTTGCTCCCGCTGCCCTCCCGTGCAGACCCCGTGTCCCGGAAGAACGTGAAGTCCGCCCACAGCACCAGGAACCGCTACTCAAGCCAGTGGACTCTGACCAAGTGCCAGGCCTCCACCCCCGCCCGCACCCTCACCTCCGACTGGCGCACCGTGGGCTCCCAGCATGGTGTCACTGTCACGGAGAGTGACAGCTACAGTGCGAGTCTCTCCCAGGACACAGGTGAGCCCAGACCCCCCACCCCCGCCCCCCGGCCCTGCCCACCAGCTCCTGGGGCCCAGGACACAGTGACCTCCACTCCCAGGTGGCCGCCGGCTCCCCGCGTGGCTTTGACGAAGCGCCAGGCCCCACAGCGCTCCGCCCGGCCCGGTGTTGCCTTCTCGCCCCCGGGTCTCAGACGGCGCGGGGCCTGTGTTGGAGAGCTGGGTGGTCCGGGGCTAGGTGCTTCCTTTCAGGAATGACAGGCGCTGGCCCGCCACCAAAGATCCGCGTCCGTCACCAGCGCTGTCCTCCCGGTGGGAGAGCAGGGTCTTCCGGGCCGGGGCCGCCCTCTGGCCAGGCCGGGGTGCGGGGCGCCGGAACCGCTCAGACTGGTCCCGGTGACACACGCCTCCCGCAGACAAAGGGCGCAACAGCATGGTGTCCACCGAGAGCGCGTCTTCCACCTACGAGGAGCTGGCCCGCGCCTACGAGCACGCCAAGCTGGAGGAGCAGCTGCAGCACGCCAAGTTCGAGATCACCGAGTGCTTCATCTCCGACAGCTCCTCGGACCAGATGACCACGGGCACCAACGAGAACGCCGACAGCATGACCTCCATGAGCACGCCCTCCGAGCCGGGCATCTGCCGCTTCACCGCCTCCCCGCCCAAGCCCCAGGACGCGGACCGCGGCAAAAACGTGGCCGTGCCCATCCCGCACCGCGCCAACAAGAGTGAGTGCCCAGGCCGCCGCCCCCACCCCCGGCCGCCCCGCAGCGGGGCTCCTGGGCGCGGGGGGACAGGGCACGTCCCAGGTTCTCATTAGGTTGTGATCATTCCCTTCGTGAGAAGCTACGTCAGGGTGGACAGAGATCCCTTGTGGGGTCCACCGCCCAGTGGCCGTGCGCCTCAAGGCTGTTTGAACTTGACCCCCCAAAGGCACAGTCCTGACAGCTCAGCCCATGGGGCCCAGACCTCACGGTGGGCAGTGAGCTCGCCTGGCTGTGGGCCACCTGCATGCAGCGGGCCGGCCGGCCGGGTCTAGGATAGCCAGGGGCCCGCGAGGGGAGGCCCTCGGCTGATTAGGGGGCCACAGGGTCCAAGGCTGTCACACCGCTCGTCGGGTCTGCTCCGGCACTGGCCTTGTGGAGTGACCGGGCTAACCCGGGGGGCCTCGGGGTCATTGAGGGAGACCTGGGGGTGACGGAAGACGGGGATTTAGGGTTTAGGAGACGAGCAGCCCTGAATGGCCCCCGCCCCCCAGCCGTGCGCTTCTGGACGAGTGACTTGATCTCTCCGAACTGCGGTTTCCTCGCTTGGGAAACGCGGGCAGATATGCGCCCACCCGGGGGGCCATGGGACTAGATGGGGTCACCAGGCACGGCCAGCAGGGTGGGGACACACTCGTGGGGAGGGAGCAGAGGGGCTTGAGCGGTGAGGCCCGTTGCACCCGGAGCAGAGCAGGAAACGGGGCTGAGCGGGCGTCCGCGGGCCTGCGCCGGGAAGGGCGGGAGGCCTCGCCCCGTGGTCCCCGGAGGGAGGGACAGTCCTTTGTGCCTGGGGAGCTCTCAGGGAGCCCTTTCGTCAGAGGTGGGTTGCAGACCAGCCGAAGCCGCCCCGCGTGCAGTGACCGTTTAATCAGGAGGAGGCGTCTGTTGAACCGCGCCCACGTGTACCGGCCTGTGTCCTGAGGAACTGGCCACGTTCTCCCTTACTCACGTCTCGCGGTGACCCTGAAGGGGAGTGGGGCTGTGCCCATTTCACAGACAAGGAGCCGAGGCTCAGAGGGCACGTCACGGACCCTCCGCCGACTCCTGACTCCTCTGCTGGCTCGGGGGAGGACTGGGGGGCTGGGCGGTGCGGGGAGCAAGCAGGTGCCCAGAGGCCTCTGCGTCTGTGCTTCCAGGTGACTACTGCAACCTGCCCCTGTACACCAAGTCCGAGGCCTTCTTCCGGAAGGCGGACGGGCGTGAGCCCTGCCCCGTGGTGCCACCCCGAGAGGCCTCCGTCCGGAACCTGGCTCGAACCTACCACACCCCGGCTCGCCACCTGACCCTGGACCCCGCCAGCAAGCCCTTGGGCCTCCCCCACCCAGGGGCCCCCGCGGCCGCCTCCACAGCCACCTTACCTCAGAGGACTCTGGCCGTGCCGGCCCCCCCGGCGGGCACGGCGCCCCCAGCACCTGGTCCCGCCCCCGCCGAGCCGCCGCCGGCCCCCAGCGCTGCCCCCCCGGCCCCCACCACCGAGCCTCCGCGGGCCGGGGGCCCACACACCAAAATGGGGGGCTCCAGGGACTCGCTCCTCGAGATGAGCACGTCGGGAGTCGGGAGGCCCCAGAAGCAGGGGGCGGGGGCCTACTCCAAGTCCTACACGCTGGTGTAGGGGTGTCGGCACCGCGCCCCCCGGCACCCGCGGGGCTGCTCCCCGGCGTTGCGTATGTGAGACTGACGGACGGAGAGGCACCCACAGTGGAAAGCAGCCCCCACGCCCCGACCGCCTGCACATAGAACTCTTTTGTACAAATGAAACTATTTTCTTCTTCTCCATGAAGCCAGGGCACAACGAATCTGACAGGACACGGGAAGCCCTCCCCGACGCGGCCGCGCCGAGAGGGGTGCGTGCGCGGGGCCGGGGCGCCCTCAGCTGCGTATCCGGACGTCTCTGCTCGGCCTGGACAGAGGCACAGAGACGCCACCGCTTCCCCGCCCCCCGCCCCCCGCCTCCGATCTGGGTGGTTCTGACCAGAACCCCAGCTCACAGTCACTGCATGCGATTTTTCTGTCCCACGACACCAGGAGTTGCTTCAATTTGCAGATGCTTATGTGTTAATACCTTTTTCTATGAAAAAAGACCCAGCGCCGTGTGCAATAAAGGTTATGTTTCTATGTGGTGGCTCTTTTCCCACCTGGAGAGGGCCAGGGGGCAGGGGGGAGGGAGGCGAGGCCCCCGCACCCCACTGTCCTCTCTCGTGGAGAAATTCTGAAAGCCTGGGCCCACTCAGCACGGGAACCCTGGCACAGCCTTCCCGTTAGGGAGGTGCGCCCCGAGAGCACCCGTGCTGTGCCCAGGCCCGTGCCGGGCACTTGGAGCCAGGTGGACCGGACGTCCCGCGTTAAAACTGGACAGAAAACGGGGGTACTGTCCCACTTCTCCCAGGACGGCTGATCGGCCAACCTAGAGGCGACCAGGCGTGGGGCTCCCAAAGCCGGGAGCCGCAGTTTCCTTAGCTACGGGATGAGACGACGTCTGTGAGCACTCTGGGGAGCCTGGTGCGGGGAGCGGGCGCTTGTCTCTAGGCTTCTCTCCTCCAGGAGGACGCAGCAGAGCCCCAGGCGCAGAGCCCTGCAGGACCACCTGTGAGCAGTGAGCAGTCACATGAGAGTCCCGTGAGCAGGGGTGGGGGGAGAGTACACGCCCAGGGGGTGGAGCCAGGGCCCGCTGGGCCGCCGGCCGCTAGGGCCAGGGGCAACCCCAGGAGGAGGGCGTGAGGCCGTCAGAGCCGAGACAAGGCCCGTGGAGGGCGGGCAACGGGGCTCAGCCAGAGACGCGGTTGCCAGGTGGAAGCGGGCCCTGACGACAGTGTTCAGGGAGCCGGGCCTCTGAGGAGGTGACGTTTGGACGGGCAGAGAGGGGAAGACCCAGGAGACGGGCCAAAACTCAGGGGCTTGAGGTCGGTGGTCAGGGGCCGTCCCTGCACCGTGGGCGGAGCCCCCAGCGGCAAAGAAGGGGCACCTAAGAAGAACCGGGGGGCTTCTGAGTTCAGCCCCCGAGTCGAGGCCGAGCGGGGCATCGGGAACCTGGGAGAAGGTGAGTCCAAGGCCTGCGGTTGCTCCGCAGCTGAGGGGCCTTAACTGGGAAGGGGCCGGCCGGCCGGAGGGAGAGGGGCCGGGGCCTGTCGGCCGGGGCCTCAGGGACGGCTGCAGACCTGGGATGCGTGGCTAGGCTGGCCAGACGTCCTGTCTGAAACGGGACAGAAAACAACGGTCCCACCCCGTTTCCAACGGTGCATGGGGTCAGCCTGCTGACACCCTGAATTTAGCCCAGTGAGACCAGGCTGACCGTGTGTGCCCTGTGAAACGGGGCAGGACTTTCTGTCCGGTTTCAGACGGGACGTCTGGCCAGCCTACGGGTGACCTGTATGCAGTAGCAGCGCTGTCCAAAGCGCAGCTCACTCCCTAAACACTCCCCGGGCGCCCAGCGGTGCAGGGTACGTGCTGTAGATGAGGGGGCACCGTCAGAGAGCAGGGGACAGAGACCCTGTGCTCCTTGGCGACTCCGGGGCCCACGGGGCCCTCCACCTCAGGTCCCACGCCCAGGACCCACCCCGGAGGGCCAGCTGGTGGCATCAGATGAGTGGGAGCGAGGCCCTACATTCCAGACACCTGGTGGCAGCCCACTTCCCATCCCGGGGCTGCGCGCGCCATCTGCAGGCCGCCTCCCGAACTGCAAGCACGATGACGAGCCCGAGAGTTGTTCCCAGAATTTGGCTTAGCGCGCCCCACCCCCACCCCGGAACGGTCCCAGTGCCAGACACGGGGGTGGGGCGGGGGGCAACGCGAATCAGCCCCAACTCCGGCCAGCACAGGCAGTAAGCAAATCCTCAGGGGCTACGGTGGAATGGTCACCTGCCCAAGGGGCTGCAAACGAGACCCTGCGGTGAAACTCCATCACGGAGCCGGGGGCTGGGCTGAGCTAAGCTCGTCCGCGCGTCGGCTGGGGGGGCTGCCCCGCAGCTGTGGGGAGGCAGGCGAGGAGGCTGGGCTGCGGGGAGCTGGGTAAGGTCAGAGGAGCAAGGAGAGATGGAGATGAGGTTCGGACTCGCACGGTGCCCCGCGGTCCTGTGTTCGGAGGTTTTCGGTTCTGCCCCGAGGACGCTACCAGGTGAGGACTCGGCCAGGCCCAGCTGAGCCCGCTGGAGCTGCCGGCGGGATAGCAGTGTGAGACGGTTAGTGACCAGTTCAGGGCGTGAGCCCACGCTGGGCAGGGTGGACAGGAGCGTGGGGTGGAGGTCTGCTCTGGGGGGCTGTTGCTGAAGGCCCGGGACCCAGGTGGGCCGTGTGAGGAGGAGAAGGGTGTGGAGAGACCACAGAGAAGCAAAGCTTGAGCGGTTCAGCTTGTGTTCAGCTGAGCTGGGCCCCTTACCATGAGACACAAGGTCTGGAGACTCACAGACGGGGGCAAAATCGTATGTGCTGGTAACCTCTGACCTCAGTATGCGCCTGAGCTGAACCTCAACCCTGTCCAAACTGCACCCAGCAGCGAATCCACACATCGGCTCAACGCCCCCTGCCTGGCCCCCAGCTCATCATGGACTCCGGAACTGGGGAGATCATCTTAAACGCTTCCTAGCTCCTTTTCAGAGCGCCACCTTGTCCACCACACAAAAGGCCACTGTCTGTCCCTAGAGCCTGTGTGGTCCCTGGGCCAAGCAGCAGCGGTACCCCCAGGAGCAGGCTAGCAATGCTCCTTCTCGGGCCTCACCCCAGGCCCTCGGGTTAGCAAAATCCCCAGGGGCCTGTTTGCACGATTCGGGATTCAAGAGGGCCCCCTGCAGAGGCCATCGGGGAGGCAGTGCCCCTGCCCACCCCAACACCGGGCAGACTCGTGGGGCTCAGACTTAGTCGCTCATCAGGCTCACCTGGGGACCTTGCTAAAACCCCGCCCAGATCTCATCAATCCCAACGGAATCGGTGTGTGGTGTGCGGCCCAGGTGTCCGTGGGGGCTCTCGTGGAGGTAAAAGACACACGACATAAAACTTACCGACTTAGCCATTGCTTGGACGAGGGGCTTTCTCCCCCTCCTCGTCGAGGGGGAGGGTTGGCGCGGTTTTGACTGCACGTGGGACAGCAGGGGCACGGTGACCGCCGTTGCTTCTTTGAAGCTTGAGTATGGTTTGAAGAGGTGTGTGCGGTCCCGTGCTGACAGGGGATGGACCACTGTGCCTTTTGCTTGGGTGTGGGTTTGTTTGCCAACTTTTAAGCTTATTTTTTATTGAGGTACAACTGGGGTGTACAGCAGCACACCTCGATGTTTGTGTAATTGGATAATGATCACCACACTGTCTAGTTAACGTCTGTCACCACACATAGTAAACAAACGGTTTATTTCTTGTAATGACGACCTGGGTCTGCTTTTCTCCCGCCTGTTGGCTGGCGCACAAGTGCTCGTAGCAGACCCCTGGGATCCTTCGTACTCCCGTGGTGTCAGCGCCACGTCTCCTCTCTCACTTCCCGTTTTGCTCTTTTGGGTCCTCGCTCTTCTCTTTGGTTAGTCCAGCCAAAGGCTTGTCAGTTTTGTTTATCTTTTCAAAGAACCGACTCTTAGTTTGGTTAGTTTTCTGTTGTTTCCCTGTTCTCTGCTTCATTTATTTCTGCTCCAATCTACTATAATTTCCTTCCTTCTGCTGACTTCGGTCTCTGTGTTTTGTGACCTAACGCGAGTGTGTCCTGCCTGCCCCACAAAGTGTGCCACGTGTGCACGGGAACGACGTGGATTTGCTGCTGTTGGAGGACACATCCGTACGGCCCTCAGGCCCACTTGGGCTCCAGGGGCGTTCCAATCTGCTCTCCCTGCCTTGGTGGTTGTACATTTGCTTGAAATATCTCGTCCCTTAACTTCACGGTCTGTGTGTCTTTAAGGCTAACGTGCGTGTCTGTAGGCAGTATGTTGGAGCTTGTTGTCTATTTAGCCATTCTGTGTCTTCTGATTGGATAATTCAATCTGTTTGTGTTTACTTATTGATAAGTAAAGATGTACTATTGCCATTTTGTTCTCTTGTTTTGGAGATCCATTGTTCCTTGTTCCTCAACCTGTCATCTTTTGTTTTGATGTTTTGTGGTGTCAGTATGCTTCGACTTCTTTATGGTGTTCTTCTGTGTAATGACTTTAGGTGTTCCCCTTGTGGTTACCATGAAGTTTACATAAAATGTCTCATTATAACACCTTAAAGTTGTAATTTAACTTCAGAAGAAGTCCTAAGCTTTACACTTTTACTTCTCTTCTCCCTCATTATTTTAGCATACTGATGTTCAATTTATCTATTTTTATATTGTGTAACTAGTAACAAATTATTATGGTTACTTTTACTGTTTTTAAGTGAGTTGTGAGGGCGTCACGCACCACCATCGCATTACAGAAGCTGACTCTGACTAGTGGGGTTCACACTGCCTTCTTACGGGTTTATCATGCTGATTAGCACCTTTTCTTTTTCTCAGAGGACTCGGTCCAGTGGTGATGAGCTCTCCATCTTTGTCCCTCCTTCCTTTCTGGAGGACAGCTTTGCTTAGTATACTACTCTCGGTTGACAGGTTCACTGTCTCAGTATTTGGAGTATGCTATCCCATTCTCTTCAGGCCCGAAAAGTTCCTGTTAAGAAACCGAGTTTTATGGGGGTTCCCTTGCATGTAACCTCTCTTTTCTCTTGCTGCTTTTAAAATTCTGTCTTTGACTTTTGACAATTTAATCATAATGTGTTTCGGTGCAGCCCCCTTCAGGTTTGACCCATTTGGGGTCCTTTGGATCTGGATTTGTTTCTCTCCCCAAGTTTGAGAAAACTGCAGCCATTATTGCTTTAAACACACTTTCTGTCCCCACCCCACTTCTGGAATTCCTTCCCATTGTGAATATTTCTATTTTATTGTGTCCCTTAAGTCCCATAGGATTTCTTCCCTCGTTTTCATCTTCTTTTTGCTCCTCTGACTGGATAATTTCAAATGTCCAATCTTCCAGACTGCGGATTCTTTTCTTCTACGTGGATGAGTCTGTTCTTGAAGCCTTCAGTTTCATTACTCTATTTTTCAGCTCTGGAATTTGATTTTTTGTTACTTTTGATGGTTTCTGTTTTTGTTGAAATTCTTGTTTTGTTCATGTACTGTTTTCCTAATTTCATTTAGTTTTGTGAATTCTTGTAGTCCAGTAAACTTCTTTAAAAGGATTATTCTGAATTAATTTTCTAATGGTTCATTGATATCCATTTCTTTAGGGTATGTTGTTACAGCTTTATTAGTTTCCTTTGGTGGTGTCATGTTTATCTGATTGATGTGTGTATGTGTAAGAGAGAGATCGAGATCCTTGATCCTTATGCTGGTATCTGGGCACGTGAGTGAGTGGTTCCTCATCCAGATTTTGCAGGTTTGCTTTGGCAAAGACAGTTGTCCACCAGTCAGCTCAGTGTGGTTTCCTGGTAACGCCCTTGGGCAGGTGGGGCCTGCTTTGAGGTACGGCAACTGTCTGAGCCCTGAGGTTGGAGGTGTGCCAATGGCTGGGAACAGCCGGACAGGCCTAAAGTCTCTGGTCAGGCTTCCTAGATGGTCAGGACTGGGTTTTACACTGAGTAGCAGGTGGGGCTGTGAATTAGCTCCCCTGCTGTGTGACAGGGCAGGACCCAGCACCTGCGTAGCTCATTGTTTGGGGACCCAAATTAGGGGAAGAGTGTGCCCTGACCACCCCTGTCTGCCGTTGGAAAGACACAGGCTGTGCTGGCACGGGGGAGTGGACGACAGAATGCAGGGTTCAGAGGTGTGCGGACCTGGGGACCTGGGTATGAACGCTGGGTGACCTCGGGCTATAGTCATTTAACCTCTCTGAGGCCAAATTCCCTCACCTATAAAAGCATACCAGCTCCATAGGTTAAACAGATGACACGAAAAGCACCTGGCATACTGAAGGTGTGTGACAAACAGGCAACAGCAAAGAGGGGACAGGCGCCTCTTTATTCGAGGAAGTGGCGAGGAGGCCCCCTCGGGCACTTGTGGGAGCAGGAGGGCCCGGGCCTCAGTAGTGATGCACCAGCAGCCTGCCGTCCCCCCCGAGGCCCAGCTGCGGCACCGAGAAGTGAGGTCTGGCCACGAGGTGAAGGAGAAGAGCGGGCGCTGTGCACGTCCAGGGGACAGGACCACCCTCAGACCCCCGGCACCAACACAGGCCCAGCAGCTAGAGCAGGAAGGGGCCCCAAGGATACAGTTTGGGGTCGTCCTTGTGCTGGTCCAGCCACTCCCAGGTGGCCTTGCTCACGTCCTGAAAGCTGGTGCTGCCCGGCTGGGGAACGTGGGAGCGCGGACGCTGCAGGAGGCGGAGCTGCTCCAGCTGCTCCCTGTGGTGGGGGTGGGGGCAGTGCTGGTTGAGGGAGGGGCCATGCGGCATGGCCGACAGGAGGCCCCGCACCTCCCTCCCCGCCACCGGCAGGAACACCCCAAAGAGGGAGGGCGGCGGGCCCTCCTCCCTCTGGGGGTGACGGTGACCAGAGGGAGGGTGGCAGGTATGTGTGCGGCACGTCTGACAAGCAGGAAGATGAAGGGGGTCACTACCAGATGAAGTAACTGCCCCTCTGTCTCCCCCCCCAGACACTGCTCAGCGGGACGGGAGCGCGGAGACAAGGCCACATCCGGTGTGGAGGGTCCGGCCAGGGGGCAGCTTCCTCAGAGCCGGGTAAGTGTCCCCCACCCGCCCCGTTCGGAGGCGCCACCGCTCAGGGGGCTCACCTGGCAGACACGTAGCCCAGCCTCTTCGCCAAGGGCGCGGGGCTGCTGCTGAGGCTGGGGACCCCGGCTGGAAGGTGGGAGGACATCGTTCAGAAGTCAGGCAGGCGCCCCCCCAGAGCTGAAGAGGCGGTGCCCTCAAAACAAACAAAGACGGCAAGTGTCAGGGGTCAGAGGTGACAGATGACGGACAGCAACGGTCTTCTAAAACGTCATCTGCTTTTCTCTTAAATGACTTTTTCTAGCTTTTCACACTGCACCGCGCCGGGCCACCAGCCCAGGAACAGGGCCAGCCGCGGGGTCCAGGCAGGGAGGTCCCTGGAGCCACGGGGTCCGACGCGGCTGCAGCTTGGGCACCGGGCGCGATTACATAACCGCCTGAGCCCCGGTGCCCCGCTCTGCACAGTGGCTTTTCATCAGGACCGAGCGAGAATGTCTGCCCACAGTGCCATGGTGGCTAGCACGAGGGTCACACCAAGGACCTTTTGGGTTCCGCTGAGCCGTCGTGACCCACGGGGCCCCCAGCTGCAGAGCAGCCCAGCCGAAGGCGGAGCCGGGGGTACCTGAGGGGTCAGCGGAGGAGGACACAGCGCGCGGGCTGGGAGGCGGCGGCGGCTTACCCGGGAAATACTTGCGCCACTTGGCCATCAGGAGGTCGTCCACGGTCTGAGTCACAGAGGCCGACAGCCCCAGGCTCAGCCCCGGATCCCAGGCCCCGTGGGGGCGTGAGGCCGGGGGTGAGGCGGAGACCTGGGCGGGGCACGCGGGAAGCGGGGTGCTCCTGGAGGACCAGGGCGGGCCGGGCGCGGGGGTGGAAGCGAGTGGCGGCGGCGGGTTGAGGCCGCCCAGCACGCCCAGGACGCCGTTCAGCTGGCTGCTGATGCGCAGCAGGGTGCTGCTCAGGTACTGGAACTTGCTGTGGAAGGCGGGGCTGGCGGTCAGGGCGGCTGGAAGGAAGGGAAGAGGGGGGCTCAGGTGCGGCTTCTGATGGGGCGACAGGCAGCTGGGGCGAGAAGGGGCGCTGGGCTCTGCGTGCTGGCAAAGCCGCACCGGTTGGCGCCCGCCCAGGCGTTCCCCGAGGGCCCGCCCACCCCCACTCACTGGGAGGCGGGGGCCAGGATTCCGAACTCTCACTGCTCGTGTCGTCCGTGTCGCTAAGGTCAAAAGTCACCACTTTCTTGAGGGGGGCTCCTCTCGGAGGGTGGGCACCCGGAGCCTGTGGAGAGAAGCAGCGCTATTCCTGCCCTCGCCCGGGGCAGGAGGCAGGGCCACCAGGGCCAGACGACACCCCCTGCAGTCTCTCTCCGCCTAAGTGCATCTGTCCTCACACCCCAGGGACATCTGTCATCAGGGGCCACGGCAGCAGAGCTCGGCCGTCTCATAGGACCACTCAGCAGCCGCCACCCATCCTGGGCCCTGGAGACCCAGCCTCCCCGACGCACGACCGACGAGCCCACCGCATCCCCGGAACCATGGCCGCACCTCTTCCCAGAGGGAGGGCTCCAGCCGCTTCAGCCTCTCCTCCTGCTGCAGGCTGTGGCCTTTCCGCGTGGCCGATGTCACCTCGTCCAGGAGCCTGGCCTCCTGCAGCCAGCAGGAAGGGGAGGGGAACCGCGGTGACTACCACACACAGGCCAGAGCCTCAGCTTGGCCGCTGTTGGCTGGTGACCTTGGATCTTGACTCTGAGAAAGACGACCACTACTCTTCTCAGGAGCGGAGTTGGCTGGGCCGGACTGGGGTGCGTGCTCAGCGCCTCGCCCATACCTAACACATTCTCAAATGGTTGTGGCTATCTCTGCTGTCATCAGAAGGGATTCGGCGGGGACACCCCTGGGAAGCCTCAGGGACGGAGCGTGACCCGCCAGGGCCAAGGCCACTATCTTGCCCATCGCCCGCAGTTACTATGAGAGCACGCACACTGCCCTCCGGGTTCCTGACCTCCTCCAGGCCCTCGTGCACGTCGTCCAGGGCCGTGGTGCCGGGCGGGTCCCTGGCTGCCCGCTGCGTGCCGGCCAGCTCCTGCCGCAGGTGCCACTGGGCAGCTCGCAGGGCCGTCTGCCGCCGCCGCACGGAGCGCGTGTGCCGCTGCAGGAACTCCTTGGCGCTGCCGAGTGCCACCCCCTCGGCCGAGCAGTAGCGCCCGGCGCTGTGGGAGGAGAAGCATGCCCGGCGGGGTGAGAGACAGACCCCAGAGCCCCTGCCCGGGTCACCCCACCACCCCCCACCAGGTGACCGGGCTGGGAACGCCCTGTGAAGCACGAGGACACAGCACTGCCTCCTCCCACCCTGACTCCGAGGGGCCCTCAGCCACGTGGCCAGCCCCCCACCCGCCTGACGCTCAAGGCAGGGCGGTCAGCAGATGCCGGCCCGCTGTGTACCTGCTTGGCTGGCAGGGACAACTCCTCCGTCCCTGGGGCTCCCATCCCAGGACCAAGGCCCACTGCCGACAGCTGTCACTCACTCGTCAAGCCCAGCCCTGGGATACAGGCACTCACCTGTCCAAGGAGAAGTCCGCCGCCGCCTTGCTCGGGGAGAGGGGAGAGGGCGCGTCTGTGGTCTGCTTCTGAGGACACACGAGGAGAGACCCACTGAGCACAACAGCAGCAGGGACCCTGCAGCCCCTCCCGGTGGCCGAGACACGTGGTTCTGCCAGGGCCCTGTTCACTTACGGAGGTCACCCCCCACCCCCCTCCCGCGGCACACAGCAGCTCGCGTCACCGGGGATGTCTTCAGTTCCTCAATGTGCAGGTCTGGCTCCAAGTGGGGGGCAGCGTGCCTCCCCTGGACTGCTAGCTCTCTCAGTGTGTCCTGCTTCCTCTGTGCCTCTGCCTCCAGGTCCCTGGGGAGGCGGGAGGCAGGGTCACACATCAGGGATCCCCACAGCCTCCCCAGGCCCCACACTGCGCAGCGGACGGGGGCAGCTGCCACGCCACCTGACGTGTCCCTGCAGCCGCAGCCTCCGCGTCTCCAGCAGGTCCACCTGGGCGCGCAGCTCGCCGAGGGCCCCGCGGAGCTGCTGGGTTGACTCCAGCAGGTGGGCGCGCTCCTTCCGGGTGTCCTCCACATGCTGCTGGGAGGCGGGGGCTTCCTGAGGCGGCAGGACGCGCAACAGCGCGGGAAAGGCCGGGGGACAGGGAAGCCCGGAGAGCTGGCCCAGAGGGTGGCAGTGACACACGGCAGCCACCGTGTCTGCGCGGGGGTGGGGGGGGTGGGGGGAAATCCCCCCAAAGCCCTGGAGCGACCGGTGACCAAACGGTGGGATGCGGGGAGCGAGGACAGAGGAACGGCGGTGGGGGAGGGTCAGAGGCCCCGGGAGGCGGCCGAACCTGCATCTCGCGCTCCACCTGCCGCTGCACCTCCAGGAGCCTCTGCTGCTCCCTGTGGGCCGTCTCCTCCTGCGGGGTGGGAAGGTCCACGCTCTGCGGCAGGAGCCCTGGCTCCAAGGTCAAGGGCGCCTGGAGATTCGTCCTCCTCCCTCACCTGAACGTCCAGCTGAGCCAGTCTGGCCTTGACGTCTTTGGTTCTGGTTTCAAGTTCCACCTGCAGGTCCTGGAGTTTCCCTTCCTGCACAGGTGGAAGGAGACGTGATGCAGAAAGCGTGCAGACAGTGAGCACTGGGGGCAGGCGGCGGCCCGACGCCCCTCCCTCCACGGCACACCCTGCGCCCCCAGGAAGGCCCCCCACCTCCCCGATCTCCACTGGGGGTGAGGGGAGCAGAGGTGCCCACCCCGAAGCCCTCCAGGGGCTGACCTCCTCCCTCCTCCTCTAATCCTGGGGACGTTCCATTCCCAGGAAACACAGGAGCAAAGACGTCCCCGGCTGGGGGTGGCCAGTGAGGCGCCCCCTTCCTGAAGGAGAGGCGGTGGGCCAGCCCCGCAGCCACCCGGCACCCACCTGCTCCCGGTGCTGCCGCCGCCCGTCCTCCAGCCGCCGCTCCTGCTCCTGCCTCAGTGTCTCCAGCTCCCGCTCGTGGGCCCTGCGCACGCGGTCCAGCTCCCCCGTCAGGCGCTCCAGGAGCTCCGCCCGCTGCCTCCTCTCCTGCAGAGGCCGGGGCCCAGGTAGGAAGCTGAGGGCCCCCCAGCCCTGCAGCCTCGAGCCCGTGAGACCAGGTGCCCCATTGGTCCCCTGAGGCCAGCTCTTAGAGAGGAGAGCATCAGGGACAGCACGGTCCTGCCCCCAACAGGCCCGCACCCCCCCCGCCCTGTGGGAGCCTGCCTGAGGGTGGTGGGTCCCGTGGGGGGAGGAGCTACGTGCCGGGGGCCGCGGCCAGGTCACCTTGGCCTCGTACTGCTCTCTGGCCTCGGCCACCACGCGCTGGTGCTCCGCCTCCATCTTGTCCATCTGCCTCCGGTGCTTCCGCTCCTCCTCCTGGCGCGTCTCTCTCAGGAGGTCACTGAGCTGCAGACA
This sequence comes from Lyroderma lyra, assembly GCA_004026885.1. Classification (NCBI taxonomy): domain Eukaryota; kingdom Metazoa; phylum Chordata; class Mammalia; order Chiroptera; family Megadermatidae; genus Lyroderma; species Lyroderma lyra. The sequence continues at coordinate 19,576 of PVJL010004984.1, forward strand.
GGCCGGGGGTGCGTGCACGCACGTCACGCGTACACGACACACGGTACGCACGCAGCAACGCCCCAGCACGCCCCCCGCCGGCCGTGCTCACCTCGTGCTCGTACTCCAGCACCTGCCGCACTTGCTGAGCCCTGTGCTGCGCCAGCCCCAGCGCCGCCTCCTTCCGCTGAGCCTCCTCTGTCTCCTCCTGGAGGCGGGCGGCCACCTGTGGAGGCCCCAGCACGGGGCTGTGACCCCCAGGGGCACTGCGGCGTGGCCACAGGGACTCGCTTCCCAGAAGGGGGGGAGGGGGCTGCAGAATGCAGAGGCTCCCGCTGTCACAGCAGGGGTGGGCCAAGCCCTTGGGGAGAGGCCCAGCTCGGGGACCGGACACTCACCTGTGCGTGCTGGGCCTTCAGCGAGGACAGCCGCCCCAGCTCCACCCCGAGCTCGCCCTCCAGCACAGCCTCCGCCTGCAGAGTGACCGGGGCTGTGAGGGGCGCAGGCCAGGTGGCCGGGCACTGACCCCGGAGGAGGGAAGGGCCAGGACCCCACCCCTAATGTCCCCAAGCTCGGGGGCTGAGGGGAACCAGGGGCACAGCACTGTCCCTCCACGAAACTTGGTCCCCAGTCTGCACCGTGGGGGTTGGGGGGGGGTAAGTTTGCTCCCCCTGCCTCCAGGCTAGGCCGCAGGCACATGGGTGACTCTGCCTGTGGACGAGGCCTCCCCGTGGAGTTTGTCCTCTGAGCTGGGACAACAGAAATGCAACGTGGCCTGTGACTCCCTACAGCCTGACCCTGAGACAGACGGAAGGGGCCGCGGAAAGGACAGAGGCAACAAGTCATCGCGGCTGCCCTCGGGGACAAGGACAGGGCACCTCTGTCTCAGGACCTCGGGTCTGGTCAAGTTCTTTCAGTAACGAAATGGTCCGGGGGCCACAGGCCGTCTGCACTCAAACATCCCCACCCAGCTGGCCCCGGGGACGCCGCGTGGGGACTGCCGCAGGCCCCCCGGCTCTGGCTCACCCTCCGGCCTCCCCACAGCCCAGGGACGTGGCGGGGCCGGTCCCCACTCCGCGTCTCACCTCCCTCCTCTCCCCTTCCAGCCGCCGCCGCAGCCGCTGCAAGGCCGCCTCCTTCTCGGCGGTCAGGGCCGCCCGCTCCCCCGCGGCCGCCTCCTCCATCTCGCCCCGGAGCCGCTCCAGCGTCTGCCGGTGCCGCTGCTCCAAGCGGACCCTCTCGGCCTCCCGCCGGGACGCCAGCTCCTCCCGCAGCCTCTCCAGGGAGGCCTCCTGCTCGGCCCTGGGGGAGAGGGGAGAGGGGAGCGGGGTGGGTGGGCCTGCGCCCCGAGCGGCGCCTCCGCGGCCAGGCGGTGCGCAGCGGGTGCCCACCTGAGCTGCGCCTCCTCCGCTTCCACGCTGGCCCGAGCCTGGGCGCGGAGCTGGGACAGCCTCCGGCGCTCCTCGTCCCTCATCCGAGCGCCCTGCTCCTCGGTGGCTTTCTGCAGCTGCTCCTGCAGGGAGCTGGGAAGGGGAGAGGCAGGCTCGTGGGGAAGCCCCCACCGGCCCTCTCCGAGACGGAGCCCCCGGACCGCCGAGACGAGCCTCCCTGACGGCCCCCACGCACCCCACACAGGCTGCTGGGTCTCAGAACGGGGTTCCCTCCCCAGGCTCCCCCGGAGACGGGCACAGCTGGCCCCAGCCTGACGTCCATGCCCCACCGCCGCCTCCAGCTCCCTCCGCACCCTTCCTGGCCTCCTGGCCTGTGTTCACGCCGCTTCCTCTACCGAATAAAACCCCCTTTCTACCTGCCCACCCGTGTCCCCACCACTCAACAGCCAGCTCCCTCCGCTCAGAGAAGCCCTTCCTGTCCCTCACGTGCAGCCATTACCCTTTCCGTGCCCGTCACGTGTTGCCCCTCCCCTCCGCGCCCCTCTGTGCCATGCATCCTGCTTCACCCTCTGGGTGTCTGTTTTCCTTACGAGTCAGGGAGCTGCTCCCGAGAGGGGACCGTCCATGACCCTGCGCGGTGCCACCCAGCCCCCACACCGCAGCCGGCTCTGTCCGTGGGGCGTCTTAGCCACAGAGCAACGACGGCACCGGTCTGTCCCGGGGACCCCCTCCGCATGCAGGAACCAGGCCCGCCGGCCCCCGCAGCCAGGCTGCATGCTGCGCGGGCAGCGATTCAAGCCCCCGGGAGAATGGCTTCAGGGGACAGTTTTCGCCAAAGGCCAAAAGGTTTGGGCTCGTTTTCTACTCAAGCTGCCAGCACCACTGCCCTCTGCCAGGACAGGACCTCGGAGCTGAGTAAGAACGCTTCTTCTAGATTCCCCAGAAACCCAGCCTCCCTGGGTCCCAGCAGGGCCGGCCGTCTGGCAGCAAGGACACGGGCCTCAGGCCTCCGAGACAAGCCACTGGGCGAGGCCGGCCTCCCTGCTTCTCAGCTCCCACACTGGGACGCGGCCCTGAGCCTTCTGAGCCTCAGCCTCGTCCTCTCCCCACGGGTGCTGTGCGACGGGGCCGATGACCTCACGAGGCCCGGCCAGGGGGGCCAAAGAAATGGACCTGCAGCGCACGGGTCGGCACAGTCAAAAACGCCAGCTTCTCCCACTCCCTTCCCAAGGGGGTAGTTCAGGATCGTGGGCCAGCGTATGTGAGCGTCCCCGGCGCCCGTGTCCCTGCGAGGCCCTGGGCAGCGGGTCGGAGGGGAGGGGAGGGGCGGCACCTGAGAGCCCTGTCTTTCTGCTGCTGGAGCCGGAGGGCCTCCTCCTGCTCCTCCCGCTGCAGCCTCTCCCGTAGCTCCTGCACCTTCTTGCGCTTCGTTTCCTGGAGCTGCCTCTGGTCTTGCTCGAGCTCTCGGGCCACTGCATCCTCCAAAGCCCCCGGGGCCACCTCCGAGAGCCGCCATGGGGGAGCCGTGTGCTCCGGAGGGCACCTGCCGAGGGTGAGAACAGCGTCTCACTAGCCTGAATGGGCACCCACCTCCGGCTACACGTCATCACACGCACGACCCTCACGGAGGGCCCACGCTCAGGGACCACACACACACATGCCAGCTCACCCACGGGCGGCAGGAGGGCTGCCCCTCTCGGACGCACAGGACCAGCCCGTGGCCCCCTAAGGCCTCGAGAGCCCAGGGAGAAGGGCTGCCCATGGCGGGCTCTCTGCGGACCAGGTCGGCTGTGGCTGCGGAGCTGGCGGCGGCCGGGAGAAATCACAGCTCTGCCCCTGACAGACGGGCCCCGTGTCCGTCACCCCACTAGGGCTCCGCCTGCCACCCGAGGCTCATGCGAGCGGCAAGGCAGGTCCTGGAGGCTGTGCACTGTCTCCAGCCTGAACACAGCTCCAGCAGCATGTGGGTCTGACCCCGGTCAGGAAGCAGAGTGGGCCAGGGGAGCCCGGCCCCTGCTGGGACCGCAGAGCCCCCTTCCCTCCAGCTCTAGAGCTGCAGCGGCCAGAAGGCGGCATGCAGGGTCCCATCAGGGGAAGAAAACAGCCTCAGGAACGCCACTGCAGCCCCTCGAGACCAGAGGGAGAAGGAAGACGTAGGGCCACCGGCGTCCTTGAGACCCCAGGCCAACCTCTCCGTCCCCCGTTCCTGAAACTGTAGCTCAGCCCAGAAACAGTCTCGGGCTGGGCCTCCACGGCCTGTCAGCTGCAGCCCTGTCGCCCCCCCTTCTGGTCCTTGCTTCCCCAGTCCCCCGACACGGCCCTGCCCTTGCGAAGAGCCTCCCCCCGCAGTGCGCCGCATCAACCCTCCAACTCGTCTCCAACCCTGGCTGAGAACGTCCTCTTCCTGAGATGGTACCTTTTAACGTCCCTCTCCCCGGCCGGCTGTGGAGCTCTGTGGAGCCCAGGGCCAGCTGCTACGGGACGAGGCGGCCCGGCACGTGGGCTGGCCTGCACAGCTGGCACGCAGGCAGCCGGGCCTACTTCCCAGTGGGCCTCTCCTCTCTGTGTCCCTGTTTCAAGGACCTCGTATCTCAGACTCCCAGCTTAGGCCCGAGGCCGTCAACAATGGACCCGATAGCCCTCCCTCTGAACGGCCTGCAGAGCTGAAGCGTCCAGAGGAAGAGGCAGGTCTGGTTTCTAGGCCTTTCCTCAGGTGTCGGCCTCCGTGGGACCCAGTTTCCGAGACAGTAGCCAAGAGAGGCTCTGCAGGAGCATCATCATTTCAAGCCGGCCACCACATACCGCAGAGCCGCACGGGGGAAGGGGAGGTGGGAAGGCTGGGGGGGGGGGGGACACAGCACCCCAACATCTGCAAGGGCTGTGCACCCCAGAAGCTGGGAGCACAGTCCATGAGCTTCTATATCCTCTCATGGTCAACCCCGGGGTTTAGGTGGCGTAAACCCTCTCTACAGACACCCCAGAAAGATGCTGCATGACAGCGGCAGATCTGGGCTCCTGGCCACACGGCGCGGGGTGGGGCGGCTGCGTGCTGGCCTGTCCTTTGCTCCTGACTCCTGACCACATCTATGGAAAGTGACACTCTAGTAATCATGTCTGCTTAATTTCTGTGTGTCATGATGTTCTGACATCCTAAAAAGCTGGCTGGCCAGGGAGAGACTGCCCTTCCCAGGGAGACACAGGGGACGTGTGTGTCACATGCAAGCCCTGCGTACATCCAGCCACCTCCTTCTGTACCTCACACCACACCAACACGTCCCCACCCTGAATCACCCAGGACTGGGCATCCACATCATCACTCAAACTGCCCAATGGTCCACCTGCACTGGGCACTTACCCCGCCTCGCCCGCTCCTGCCCACAAAGTCCCCAAGGCAGGCTCTGGGTCGTGCTCTCCCATCTCGCCTCCTCTGTCCCCTGGCCGGCCCCAGTCCAGGCCGGCGTGGCCCTGCGTGGTGTGGCACGCTCTCTTCTCCCTGCAGATGACAGGAACACTCTCTCCAGTGGTGTGGGCCTCCCCGTGGCATCAGTCGCCTCCATAAAGGAATGCCCACGGGTACAAAGGACACAGACACAGAGTTACTCCCCGCAAAACCCAGGAAGATCAGCCCATTCCTGATGCAGCCGGAAAAAGTGATGACAAGGAAGCGATGGGGCCCAGAAAGACTCGGGAAAGCAGCATTTCCTAAGGGAACCGGGCGGACTCATCAAGGAGTGTCCCAGAGGCCCCAGGCAGACACCCTCTGACCTGTGACCTCTGACCTGTACCCTAGAGTCCTCTCTGAGGACTCACCTCCTGTCCCCATAGAAAGCACCCTGACCTGGCCATCCAAAGCCACTAAGGACACTTGGGAAAGCCATGTCATTCTTCAGGGTCAGAACTGTCACTGCAGGCTACACTGTCCCCTAAGAAACGGGGCTGGCCCTCCCCCGCATCCCTCCTGCAGGGCCAGGGTGACGACACGAGGTCGTGCGTGCAGGTGCTCGGCCAGCTCTCAGAGACACTTCTGTGGGTGTTCAGCCCACATCCGGGGGCCGTGTCACTCCCGACAGCTGAGGTCAGCCGGGAAAATTGCACAACCCTGGGCCCATCTGTCTAGAGTCCAGTCCTAACTGTGCAACTGACCAGCGAGGTGACCTTGGGCAAATCCCTTCACCTCTCTGAGCCTCAGTTTCCTTGTCTGCGAAAGGGGTGAGACGGGTGAGATGAAAATGCGAGAGCAGAAACTAAGCAGCTTCTAGGTCTCAGAAGTGCCTCCTGCCACCCCCAGGGGAGCTGCAAACCCGGCACGAAGGATGCGCACTGCGCACCACCTACGTGACGGCGCGCGGCTGGAGACCTAGGAAATAGCTGCTGCACACAGCCAGGACAGTGGTGGCCTGGGAACAGGGCACGAGGACACGTCCCCAAGGGCGGGGCACATCCTCCGTCGGATCTGGGGGGTGGTGACACGGTGTGCCCACGTCCAAACGTTCACTGACGTGTACAGCTCCAGTCGTGTACTTGCACGTGTACGAGTATCTCAATAAAGCCTTCTCGGGGGTCCCGCGGGCGCACAAAGAACCTTCCGTTCGGAGGAAAGCCGTGCTTGGCGGGGGGGGACATGACTTGCCAGGTTTCTGCTATAAGCCAGGCGGCCACCCCTCGCCTCCACCCTCGCCCCCAGGGCCTGACAAGGACAGACCCAAGGACCTAAACCAACCCCCACGGGGACCAGCGATGGCGGCCTGGGGTCTCGGGGCTGCTCCCAGACCCGAGGGTACACGGCTCTCCCCCCAACTCCCACCACCCACGAGGATGGGCACTAACACCACGACGGAGGACGGAGGCAGACCCATTAGAAGTGGCCCTCACTGCCCGGCGGAGACGGGGGTTGGGAGGGGCAGGGGCTGACCGCCACCTTGCCCCACCGCCTGCAGGTGGCAGGTGGGCCTGGGATCCCCTCCCTGGACAGCAATAAGGAAGCAGGTGCATGTGCTCCAGCCAAGAGGAAGGTGAGGGTCTCAAAGGCGCCTCATTTGGGTCAGAGAGCTGAGGGGACACGAGAGGCAGCCTGACGGCTCCCCATCCCGAGGGCGTGCACCTCGCTCTCCTCTTCCGCCTCCTCCCGAGCTGTTCACGGGGAAGAGCAGCCTCTCCCATGCACATGGGACAGGATGGCGGTAGGGCAGGGGGCGGCGGTGGCCCAGGAAGCTCTGCACACAGCAGGCGTGCAGCGTAGCAGCTGCTCAGCTGCCCCAGTGCCCACTCCACTGACAGGTGCGTGGACCAGCTCCTCCTGCCCGCCCGCACAGAATCGGCAAATGCACACGGGCGCTGGGCCGGGCTGGGCCCGAGGTCCCCGGCTGGCCTCACCCTGGGACGCAGCACACAGCAGGGCTCACGAGGCGCTGCTGACCGACCAGAGGTGGGATGGTGACGGGGCAGACTGGGCGAGATGACCCCCAGCAGGCCCCACACGGCCTGGGAGTAGCCGTGTCCGCCCAGCCCGTGGGAGGGAGGCAGTGACTCAGAAGAGACCCCTCCTAGCTCAAGGGTCTGTCAGCTCCCCAACCAGACTGTGCACCCGTTTTCGCTGTGGGCTGAGGACTCAGAAAGGGCCAGTCCCTCCTTCACTCTGCGGCTCACGGGGACACTCAGAGGAAAGCTGGTGCTGCTGCTTAGGCTGCAGAACCCCCACCCCCGTCTCTCTCAGCCCTGGCCCACACAGCAACACACAGGACGGGGCGTCATACCATTACCTCTGCAGAGGGGCAGGCAAGACGGGGCTGCCCGTGGAGTCCTTCGCAGGCTCCTCTGTCCCCTTGCCCTCCGGTCGCCCCTCGGGGGGCTGCAGAGGCCCGTCTCCGCTGGCCTGGCTGTGAAGGGGACTCCTGGGCCACTCTCTGTACACAGGTGACCTGTCAGACCTGCCAGAGTGGCAAGTCAGGCGCTCCATTCCAGGGGCAATGGAGAGCAGGAAGGTGGGGTGCACGGGCCCGGGTCCATTCCTCCGTCCGGGCTGCACCCCAGGCCCAGCCCCACACCCACGGAGAGCAGGGACAAGACTTCCGTCCAGCCAGCACATGCACACGGCACGCACGCACGCAGACCTCACAAGGCCATCTGATCATGCATCATCTGCCTTCAGGCAGGAGCACGCTGAGCCACACCCCACACCCCACACCCCAGGGGACCCCCCATGGCCGGTACCTGTCTGAGCCTGGGGACAGCTGACCCTGCAGCTTAGCTCCATTGGACGGGCTGTCATCATTGTCTTCTCTTCCCAGCCTCTGGGCCTGTAGGCAAGGGCAGTGCAAAGCGTATATTGGAGAGTCCATATTCGGGTCCCTCGATCCACCAGCTGCCCCCCAGGCCGAAGAGGAAGGCTCTGAGACACAGAAGAGGCGGCCTGTCCACTGCACAGTAAAGCCCACAGGCTCACAGCTGCCCAGGGCCAGCCCTGCTGGCCTGGAGGTGGGAGTGAGCCAGACCCCACAGCCCCTGCATGGAGGACCAGCAAGCAGCCGGAGGGCGAAAGAAACACCAGAAGACGCCACCCGCGTCTCCTACAGCCAGGTGCTGGCACAGCCAGCTGCAAGGGCGCCTCAAGTGGGAGACTGCGCCCCACGGCCTGGCTCCCATCTGCAGACAGTGATGCCCCGGCCCCAGTCAGGGACATACTGTCCATCCAAGAAGAACACACCAACCAACCGACCCCAGTCCCTCCTCAGAGCTGGGGCATCTGGGCAGGTCTGGCAGAAAAGCGGACCGCTCTGGACAAGTGGGAGTGTTGTCTGCATGGTGGGCCCCGGGGACAGAGCTGTGTGCCAGCCTGGGCGCCGCCCGCGGTTCTAGACTCCCCGCCCAGGGTCCGTTCCCCCCAACCCCAGACCACGGAGGGCTGCTGGGGAGGACTCAGTTGGATGGTGGACATGAACTCCGGCTCAGGGCCCAGAGGAGCTGCTCCAAGTGTCAGCCCCTCCCCTCGCCCACAGCAAAGAAAAGAGCAGGAAAACCTCCCCCTGCCACCGCCAGGCCCCATCCAGGGACCGGCACTCCTTCTGTCACATGGACAGGGGCCCCTTCTGTGCCGGGGCACGAGGGCTCACGGGGCAGTGGGGCAGGAGACAGCTCACTCCATCTTCCCCGTGGGGTCCCTCCGTCCTGTGCCCACAGCCCCCACACACTGCAGCCCGAGCCCCAGCAGCTAAAGCCACCCCTGCCATCTGGATGGAAGGGAGGGGCGGGGCCCGAGCTAAGAGCCAGCTCCCCCGAACTACATGAAAAACAGAAGCTGTGCCTGTGGGTGCCCCCCGGTGCCGGCGACAGACGGGCTCCTGGCCCATGCTGCCACTCTGAATCGCGTCATCCGGGGCAGCGCCTGGACGATGGCGCCTGCAGCCCTCCTCCACCCCACCTCTTCCCTCCCGGGGTTCAGCTCGCAGCCCATCTTCCCTGCACGTCACACAGAGCTCGGCACACAGCTCCCCACACAACCCCCCCCCCAAGTTTCAGGGAAGAGCCACACAGGCCAAGCCACTGCAGACTAAAATGCGACGGTGACCAAGTGAGGGGTGGTCTGAGCCCCGAGTCAGAGAGCAGCCGCTGCAGACACTGTTTCCTTCTCGGTGCATCTTCTGTATTTCTGGGAAATGGGGAGACCTACTATGTGCCAGGCACTGTGCTCAACACTCCGACTGCCGATTCTAATTATTTAAGGGAACGCCGTGACCAGATGGCAAGCTACGTGACGAAGGCGGGATGGCGAACGCTCACTGCAGACCGCGGGCGGTTCGTGGGGAGCCACTAAGTTATTTTCACTTCCCCATATGTTTGAATTTTTCACAATAAACTCACAGGGAAAAAATCACCGTGGGAGACTCACACTCTTCCTCACGTCTCCCACTTGAGGAAGCAGGTCTGAGAGCATGTGTCCTCTGTCCAGGGTCACTCAGCTGACACAGACACTGGGGCTGCAGATAGACCCAAAGCCCACGCTCTGCACGGCGCACGCTGCAGGGACGTCGCTGCCCAACCGCCTGGCCCTCCCACTGCCTGACCAGGGTCCTGGAGACGGGGCTCACGGCTCCTCCCAGCTCGTCCCCCCTCACCCCATACAGGTGTCCCTCAGGGCCACAGGGATCAGCCAGCAGCACGGGGAAGGCGAGTGCCCACACAGGTGCCAGCTCCCATGGCCCCTGGCTGCCACAGAACCATCCTCCCACCCCGCTCCACGCTTCGGGTCCCTGCTGGGCCAAGTGATGGATGCCACCTGACAGCATGCTACTAAGGACAGTTCTGTCACCAGCCCTGAGAGATGGCGGGACACCCAGCCAAGGCCTGGTCCTGCTGTCCACGGCTTCCTCCACCCACCCCCACGGAGAAGCAAACACCGACGGGCACACGGCCGCCCTGCTTCAGCGCTCTGCGGCGGGGCCCTGCTCCGCAACGGCTTCTGCCCACGACTTTCTGCCCCACTTCCCACCCCGCCACGACCCTCCTCTGTGGTGACGTTTCCTTTCCGTTTGCGTTCCACTCCACCGAATGCGGCTGCCATCTGCTCGTGAGCCCACGGCGTGGCGAGTGCTCGAGCGCACGGCCGACTCCTCTGCACCCCCTCACGACACTCCTGCTCTCCCCTGACCCCCTCGCATTAACCCCTCCCACAGATGGAGCGCGGTTTCCAGAGGTGACGCTATGCCAGAAAGCACCCCGAACGATCCCCCGCAGACACAGACGAAGCCAGGACCCAGCAGGCTGTGACAAAGGGACCACAGGTGTTGGCATTCCAGGACAAACTTCTAAGTCTGGAAATGAAACCACAGCATCGCTCCTGGCCAGAGCCCAAGGGCTGGTCCTCGCCGTAGCGTGGTGACCCCATGCTTGCACGCACATACACACACACACCGCACGTGCACACATACGCACACACGTACATACACACGTGCACACATGTGCACACACGTACATACACACGTGCACAAACGCACATGCACGCACACACACACACACGTGCACGCACACGCACGTGCACACATACGCACACACGTGCACACAAGCACATGCACGCGCACACACACGTGCACACACACGCACGTGCACACATGCGCACACACATACATACACACGTGCACACACGCACATGCACGCACACACAACTGGTCTCCAACCTCCTGGCTTCATGCAATGTTCCTGCCAGAGCCCAAAGGCAAGGACCTCACATGCACCTCGCACAGCTGCTTTTTCATGTTACGTGCTAATGTTCTACACACTTTACCCCACTTTTTCCTCGTCACCAACCTGCACAACAGCAGCGTGTGTCACCCTTAAGCTAATGGACTGAGCAGCTGCCGTCCACCAAGACCTAGACTGAATCCCCACTCCCCCACGTACAAGCTGAGAGAAGACGTTAGGACTCACAAATCCACGCTTACCCCACCCCCTGCTGCCCCCCATTTCAGACTCACCGGGCCATGGGAGGACTTGAGGTCAGAAGCAGTGGACTGTGACAACTGCAGCTGCTTCACGTGGTCACTCGTCCCTGATTCCTGAGAAACAGACGCACAGGAGAGCCACCAGAGCCCCAAGCCAGGGCGGTGTTGGATGACCATACAGGGAAGCCCGGGTGGGCCTCAGTGCCCACGGGGCCGAGCCCACACCAAGACCCCCCCATTTGGGACACTGAGAGAGGCCTGTGGACCCCACTGCCCCCGGCCCCTGCGCCAGCCCCGCTGAGTATGGACAATCGCACTGACAAGAGGGTGACAGGGACTGACACGTGTGAGGACAGAGAGCGCAGCGTGTGGAGGCGGTGACACAGCCACCAGCAGGGAGGTCGGATGCTGCCCACAAAGCTGACGAGTCTCCTTCCCAGGAGGCCACTGTCGGCCTGTGGCGTTCATTCCCTCACCACCCCCAGATGAGGAGCAGGGCTGGCAGTGCCGGATGCTGTCCCCTGGGCCCCGCCTCCTGTCCCCGGGTCCCTGGCCAGGTCTTGCCAAAGCAAGACGCCATGTTTTAGTTCAGAAAGAGCCACAAAAACCAACGAGGAGCTTCCTGTGACCTAACTGACCGGTGCTGGGCAGGAGCTCCCAGGTGTGTCCCCACCCTCCCTGTAGGACTCACTGCTGCCCCCAGGACGAACCCCAAAGAGAGGTCCAGAGGCGGGGGATGGGGAGACGGCGTGAGAACACAAGTCCCTCTGAGGTGCCCGTGGGAGGGGGTTTCTACTGGAATTTCTAGAGCCAGCAGGAGCGGAACCTTGTTCAGGACTTCACCTCCTGCTGGTCTGGGCACACCTGTCACAAGGAAGGTTCTGGCCGAGCAGATGAAGGAAGCTCCTGCCTCAGCCACAAAGACCCGGGGACAGGAATGTGCACAGGGCGTCGCGGGAGCTCTGCGGCAAGGCCACTCACGTCACTGGCGTCCCATCTGCTCTCTCTGGGGACAGAAGCCTCTGTGCCAGTTGCTTCCTTCCTGGGACCCTCATCTCCTGGAGCCCCTGGGTCCTCGGGCGCATTCTTCTTCGCTCTTGCAGGCGGCTCGCCCCCCGGGTCCACCGGAACCCTGGCCCTCGCAGGGTCACTCTTGTCGGACTTTTCTCCTCCTGGGAGCTGAGCGCCTGGCTCTTGGCCCTGCCGCCCTTGGCCATCGGCGCTGCTCAGGCTGCTGTCTGTGCCCGGGCCGAAGAGCCTGCCAGGGGCAGGGGGACGTGCGGCATCTGAGTCAAGGGGGCTGTCCTCGGCCTGCAGCCTGCTTGTTCTCGGAGACTCCTGGGGAGCAGCAGAGCATGTCAGACGAGAAGACAACAGGAGGGGACAAAAGTAACCGACACCTACTGCAAGACAGGGTGATCGTTCCCTGACTCCCACAGGCCAGTGAGCAGCGGTTACCACAGCCCCCCCGAGCTTTGTAAAACACATGGAGCCAGGCTTCCAGAGGTGACCGCTCCCCTTAGGTGCAGACCCAGCAGACGGAGCGGGGACCCAGCAGGCTGGGACAAAGGGACCAGGGACGTCCGCTCCACCCTAGACCTGCTGCGTCTGAACTTCATGGGGACCTGGACACGCCCGGCCCGACCCCCCCCACCCCCGGCCGCTGAGGGGCTTGGAGGCCTCCGCATTGGACTGTCCAGCTCTATCACCACCAGTTATGTCTTTGAGGGGCAGGCCTGTCCCGTTCCAGCCCCAATGGCCAGATCACAAGATCACAGGCTCGGAAGTCAGTGCTGGTTCACGACGATGGTGATGGAGGATCACGTAAGAGAAAAGGACCCACGTCTGCAACGGCTACTGTTCACGTTTAAAAGGCAGCAGCAGAAAAATGCCAGGAGGTGCCCTTCCTCAGCAGCAACGCGGCCGCCCCTCCTCCCACCACACCCACCTCGGTCCGGTCTTCCTCTCACATTGCACCACCACCCAGCCGGTCTCGACCCCTCACGCGCGCCCTGGCGCTGCTGGCACACGGCAGCCACACCGACGGCATTCCGGCCATCCCGAGCCCGGCACCCGCCCCTCCGTGATCAGCGCCGCAGCCACACGCCTGCTCCCCAGCCCTTGGCCAGCCTCTCTCGTGCCGGGTGTGTTTCAGGAACCCATCGCACGTGACAACCGAAATGGGTTTGAGCCGGCGGGGGGGGGGGGGGGGGGGGGGGGGGGGGGGGAGAGTGCGGCCTGCCGGCCACCCTGCTGCCCCCACATGGAGTCACGTGCACACAACTGCCCACACACAGGAGCGCGGCTCACAGGCCCCACGTCTGCAAACCCGACAAAAGCCGTCTTCTAAGGGCGCGGTCCGAGCCGAGGCAGCTCACCCGTCCCCACTCCCCACGAGGCTGGAACCCGGGAACCCGACACCCAGAACTAAACCTGCTGAGACGCTGCAGACAGGGGTGGGAGGTGACAGGGTACCACCTACTCCAGACCCCTCCCCATCACACTGGGCTCCCTGCACTCACCCCCTAAGGCATATGCACAGAACCATCGGGAAGCTTCGGGAAATTCAGGACTTACCCAAGAAGCAAATCCCTCTTCTTGCTGACATTTACCATCTGTTATGAAGCAGAAATCAACCAGCCCAAGTCCAAGTTCACGATGATCAATCCACTTTGGGATCGTCAAAGCGGACAGCGGGGCCCAAGTACCCACTCCACCAGGACACGGGAAAGCCAAGGGGAGAAGAGAACAGGACGCAACCTGCCAGGGGGCCCGCCCTGCCCCAGGGGGCCCGCTCACACATCCACTTCTCTGTCCCCTCAAGTGCCCCTCTGTCCCCTCCGGCGTCCCAGATGGGGACCGGGTCCCCACGGGAGCGGACCTCCGCTCTGAACTCACTTGGGCTCGTGTAGACGGCCCTCCTTCCCCAAAAATCAGACTTCCTGACACCCCATTCCCACTCACAGTCACCTTGCTAGGCTCAAAACCAGAGTACTGATTCCATCAGTATTGTCAGGTCCTAACGGTCGATGACAAGAAACAAGGTTGTCACGTAAGGGAAGCAGACGGCCCCGGCTCCATTCGGAGGAGTTTCCAGGTGTCACAGACCAGGTTGGTGATAAAGATGGGACCCTCAGAATAACGCGTCCCGTGGGGTCTCGCACAGTGGCCTGCTACACGGCCACCATTCGAGAACTATGAGACGGTCACACGTCCGAGGCCTGTGGCGCTCAGCGCAGACTTCTTAGATGGCACCCGGGGCCCCCACACGCGACTCCTCGTCCTCCAGCCAAAAGAGACGCCTCGTGGTCCCCAAACCCCCCGCCGCTCTGTCCTTGCCCGTGCTACACCCCGGGCTTCCCTCTCCCCGCCTGTCTGGTCCCGCCCTGCCCACCTTCAGAGGTCAGCTCCCACTGAGGCCTTTCCTAGTCAGTTCAAAGGGACAGGAGACTCCTAACGGTCCCCTCCCACAGCACTCGGTCTTACTGCATTCCACCTGTGTCCCCATTACTTCAGTCTCTTGTTTGTGAGGCCAGCAGCTCTCCGAGCGCAGGAGTCACATCAGATTTCGGCTCACATGACCGCCAGCACCCAGTGCCTCACTTTGCAGACACGTGCAATAAAGCGTGCTTGTTTGACAAATGAGTAAATAGATGAATTTCTCTCCCCGCTATGCGTCCCCAAGCCCCAGACATCCCACCCGAACAGGACTGGGACAAAACGGTTCTCTTTCCAAATACGCAGCCCACAGAGAGGACGCGGCAGACGGGGCGCTTCCGGCAGGGCTGCGGGCTCTCACCTCGTACTCGAAGCCGCCCCCCAGCGCCCCGACGTCCAGGTGCAGGTTCCTCAGGAGTTCGCTGGAGCTGCGGATGCTCTGAAACAGAAGTGGTGGTGAGCGGAGAGTGCAGAGCCCGGCAGCCCGGGGGCAGGGGGCGGGCCAGAAGCTTCTGGCTGGTGATGCTCCTCCCCAGACCTACAGGGCACAGGGACCGGGCGCGAAGGGGTTCTCGCTCACGCTCGCAGAGTCACAACGGTGAGACCGGAGGTGAAACGGCCCGGTGTCCATCGAGGACACAGAGTGCGGTTTACTCGCACAGTGAAGTGCTGCTCAGCCACACACAGGAGTACAGCTCTAACGCCTGCTACGGCACACGAGAAACCCCACTCCCGGAAGAGGACGGATTCTGTACAGGTACACGGACACGCAACGTCCACACCGGCGGGGGCCGGGGGCTCCTGCTTAGCGGGCAGTGTGTCTACTTGGGATTACAAACAAGCTCTGGAAATGGACAGTGGCAATGACTGTACAACCTGTTAAAGTCAGCAAGGCCCCCGAATTGTACCGGTTTCAGTGGCTGCTTTCACGTTAGGTTTATTTCACAATAAAAACATTTCAAAAACAAAAATAGCACAGAGGCTTCCAGGCCAGGAAGGGGACTCATCGTTACCTGGCTGTCACTGTCAGCCCCGGCCTCCTCGTTGGTCTCCCCGCCAAAAGCCCAGAGGCTGAGCGCGTCCTTGTCCTCGTGGATGGAGCCCGGGGGACCCTTTGCATAAGAGGCAGTCTTAAGACCCTGTGAAAGCTCCAGAAGAGAAGACAGTCAATGGACTCCCTAGGAAGACCCTCACCACAACCTTCAAAACTCTGTGTCACTCAGTGTCTCCTAGAGCAAGCCCACCACGTCCACAAAGATGACACTGGTGACACAGACCCCTCCTTGCCCCAGGTCCCACTGCCCCGGCCGCACAGACTAGGCAAGTCAGCACCGCGGTCCTCACGGCACGTGTCCACCCACCCTCCAAGACCTGGGTTCCACCTTGAGCACCGCACCCGCGTGACTCACCTTCCCAGCTGGGCTCCGAGCTTCGAGGACCTGGCGTTGCCCTCTATTTCTCGTCCACCGGTCACAGTTCCGACCCAGCGGGACACACAGAGGCCCCACAGTAGCCACATACACCGAACGCAAGAGGAAGCACTTACCGGTGTGAGTGCTCCGGGCTGACCGGGCTCCACCGGGTTCCCCAGGCTCACACTTGGACATCCGCGGAGAGCAGAGGGCGGGGCATCCCCGAGGCCTCGTAAGGGGGCCAGGCCCCCGAGAGGAACGTGGACAGGGGCTAACGGGGAGCCCGGGGCCTGGGCAACAGGAAACAGCTTGTTACAAACCCGAGACCACACGGCCTGGGAGTGCCGGAGTCAGACGTGCAAATAACACACCGAAGTCTGCCTGCGCACGCCGCAGCCCCCTCGCTGTCAGGCTGCCACACAAACCCGATACCCACACGTCGCAGGCTCGTCCCGAGCCTCACGTCCAGAAGATGCGCACGGGGCGCGGGGGCTGGCTCTCCTCTCAGAGGCCATGCGGGGAGCAGGGGAAGGGACAGCAGAGACAGAGCCTCACCTACCAGAATGAGGAGCCTCCACAGACGACGTTACAACTGACGCATCACAGGAAAGCGTCTAAGCCCGTGAGTCACAAACGAGCTGCAAACGCCAGGGGACAGTGGGGCCTCCGGACAGGGTGCGCATGGCCCCGACGGCTGCATGTGGCACACGCCTGAGGTGTGCACCTGCCCCACTTCGCTCCATACAGGTACGCATCATTGCGATTTAAAAAGCATCAGCTATGAGACAATGCGCATGAGCAACAAGGAGAATGCCCTTGCTGCACAGAGGAAGCAGCCCCGCCCACGTCACCCGCCCTCAGGACGGGCCACACGGGCCGGTGGCAGCCAGCCAGCCACGGGGACCTGGGAGAGCGCGGGCTCCTCGCAGACTCCCGGACTCTCAGCTTGCTCATCTGAAAGACGGAGACGACATGCATCCTGTCACCTTAGGTGAACCAAAAGGTTCGATCGAGATCGTGGACGCAGGGGCAGGCGCTCTGGCTGCACCAGGTGACGGAGTGGCTGCCACTACTGGGACTAGGTTACAGCGGTCTGGACCGAGAGCAGAGGCAAGGACACTTTCTGGGGATGACTCCCCAAGAGCTCCCCAGAATTCTCTTCTCAAACTGAACATGTACAAGACAACACAAAACTCCCACTTGCCTCTGAAGGAAGGACCAGGAGCTGGGGGTGGCCTCAGCCCAGGGCCTGGGCCATCAGGCAGGCTCTGAGCAGGGCCCGCTTCTGCAGGGCAAAGGGCACCAGACACTCATGTGACAGGCAACACAATGCCACTCCGGGCCTTGGAAGGTTCCCAACCACCTGGCCTGTTGTCCGGCATCTTTGTGAGGTGGGAAAGGAGCACCTCGTTAAGCACCTTACATGCCACGTGTCACTGGACTTTCAGAGCACCCCGAGGCCACCGGCCCCACATGAGCCAACGGACACCAGTGAGGTCAAGACGCCACCCAAAGTCCTAGGGCCAGCAAGGGGGCGGACGTGGGCATGGCCCCAGGCTGCCTCTAAGCCGGCACCGAGCACCACCTCCCGGCTGTGGTGGGGAAGGAGCCCGGGCACGCTGTGAGCACCGGCCCAGCCCCGGGGTAGCAGCCAGCAGAGCCCCTTGCACGCTGCATTCAGGGACAGTCACAGACTCGCAGCAGGGCTGTGTGCTAACACTCAGGGGGCCTGGGGGCGGGAGACAGGCATGCGGACATGCAGTTCACAGGGGAATCACATGCTCCTGGCTCCTGGCCGCACGTCCTCTATGGACAGCCGACCGTGGGCTGTGCAGCACAGTGTCCTCCAGAGCGGACAATCTGCAGCTCATCTGGAGTTACTACAGTACAACTAGCAGAGAACCAGGCATGCCAGCCGTCAGGACCACGGAGGATCACATGTAACCACGGGGCAAGGCCACAGCTGGGCAACGGCAGGACAGCGGGAAGATATGGACTGACACCCACAGTCTCTGATCAACCTGAAGCCTTCCGAATGAAGAATGGGGGTGACTCTTAAGGGACAGAGAGTCAAAAGAACAGCAAGCCCCACTTTGTTGAGTGCCATCAGAGGAGGGTGATGGCACAAGGGTGGTACACATGCCCCCCCGGGAACCCTAGGGGTGAGGGGCGGCGGCAGCTCCCTGGATGGTCAGAGACTCCGGGCCTCGGGCCCTCGTGACGGTGTTAACTGTCTAGTTCTGTGTGCTCTAAGAAGGGACTGAACTCAGAGCTCAGGGGTAGGGTGTGCACTCTAGGGGGACCTCTCTATAATCAGCTGACAGGAGAGGTTCCCCAGATCTTGGGAAGGTACACCCCACCTGAGTGCCAGGATGGGCACCACCTCGCCTGCCCTCACACTTGACCTTCCAAGCATGTGAGCTACCCCAGAAGGCTAGGTCCCCCCAGCTCCTACGCTGGTGTTGGGGCACAAGAAACAGGAAATACACATCACCCCGCAAGGTGGCATCCTGAGTCACCCAGGGTGGCCAACAATGGGACAGCCAAGAGGTCCCTCCACCTGCTCCCTCACCACCACGCTCTCCGAGGAGCCTACCTGGTCGAGAGGCTGCCAGTCGCCAGGCTCGGCAGCAGGCCCCGTGCTGGAACTCAGCTCGACCAGCCCCTGCCTCAGGGGGCTGCCACCTGGCAGGGCACGGGCTGGCCGAGAGGCCTCCTGCCCAGCGGGGGCGAGGGCCACGCCCTGAGGAGGTGCTGGCAGCTCTGGCCCCCGAGCCGGAAGCCTAGCGTCTCTGTCCGCGGCTCGGACGGCCTCGTGCTCGCCCTCACCGGACAGCCCGGAACACTCAGCCGCCACACCACAGAGCGAACTGGTGAGGCCGTGGCACCACCGCTCCCGCACGCTCCCGCCTGCCACCAGCCCAGCCAGCCGGGGGGCGATGGAGACCTCCTGCAGGATGTGCTGGTAGACCCTCTGGTCCACAGAGTAGTCTTCGCTCTCGGACTGCTCATCGGAACAGCTCTGCAGCTGGGAGAGCTGGGATGCCAGGAAGCGGTCCAAGTGCAGCTCTGGGGGTCCGGGGCCCGACGGACCCAGACTCCGCCTGAACTCCGGTGAGCTGGACCGGTCCCACGGGAAGTTGTTCACCTCGCCCAGCACCTGCGAGCATGGGTCCGAGGCCAGGCTACTGGGGCTGCTGCTCTCCAAGCAGGGCACAGGCCCAAGGGGCTCCCCATCTGCTTTGGGGGGCTCTGGAGACCCTGGGGGGTGTCTCTTCTCACTGGCAGGAGATGCCCCAGGGCTGCTTCCTACAGAGGCGTTCTGGGCTGGCTCTGCAGACAGGGTGTCAGGGGGTATCAGGGGCAGTCCCCCAGGTGGGTCCTCGGCTGCGGCCCCCAGAGCCGCAGGGGTGTTTGGCTCTGCTTCCTCGCAGCTCCCGGGGGCATCCTTGCTGATGAGCTTAGAGAGCTGTGCCACCCACAGTCCTGGGGGCTCTATCCTCCGCCTCCCCCGGCCCTTGCTGCCACCCTCCCCAGAGATGCCCTGCCGGCTCAGGTATCCGGCAGGGCCGTCTAGCAGGAGTGGCCGGCCCTTCCAGGAAGGACAAGGGGACAGGGCGGCGTCCTCCTCAGGGGACAGTGAGAGAACAGGACTCTGGCCCTTGTCCCCGCCAGGCCCAGTGGAGCTCAGTTCAGGCGTTTTGTGGCTGTGCTGCCCCGCAGTCAGCTCTGACTGCACGGAGGCCTGGCTCCTGCTGTCGGACTCCTCAGGCCCGACCCGGGAGCCCCCGCTGTCCCCAGGTCCCACGGTGCTGGGTGTCTCATGTCGGGTCCTCCTCTCCAGCTCTTCTGTCTCAG
This sequence comes from Lyroderma lyra, assembly GCA_004026885.1. Taxonomy (NCBI): domain Eukaryota; kingdom Metazoa; phylum Chordata; class Mammalia; order Chiroptera; family Megadermatidae; genus Lyroderma; species Lyroderma lyra. The sequence goes on from PVJL010004984.1 coordinate 39,088, forward strand.
GGTCTGAAAACCCCAGGTAGAAGTGCTCTGTGGGCTCCTGGGCGGGCTCCGGGCCCTGTGCATCACCTGCTTCGCTCCTGCCTTGGGCGGCGGCCCTGCCTAAGATCTTCTCCACGTCGGCAAAGATCGTGTGCGCCTGCCAAGCGTGGCCCTGGGAGAGCGGCTGCAGCCTGCTGAGCGAGGCGCCCACGAGCGGCCAGGGGGCGCTGTCCAGCACGCAGGGGCTCCGGCCCATCTTAAACGCGCCCTCACCAGCCTGCCGCTCGCAGTCTGGGTCCAGATCGGCGAGCCCCGGTGCTGGGAGAGGGGACGGCCCGCGGAGGAAGGAGGGAGGAGGCAGCAGTCCCTGTTCAGGCTGTGTCTCCTAGACGGGCGTGTGGACACGCGGAGAAAACGAAGGAAAGCCCCTGGGGTTTCTACTCGCTGCCTCGGCCCGCGGCAAGCCCTGAGCAGAAACCCACCCTCCGTCTAAAGTAAAACCAAAACCAAAACCAAACAGGGAGGAAAGCTGCAGGCTCCCCGGGGCTCTGCTGTGTTCTGGGCCCTGGTTCCTTATCAGCACCGAGATCAGCGGCTCACAGACCCGCTCCCCAGAACCTGCAGGTTGGTTGCACAAGGTTCCCTGGGGCCCACACGTGCTGGGGATAGGGCATCAGCAAGACCTCACCCCCAGGTTCAGCCATAGCAACTCCCCATCTTCTCTGCAGCCTAGACCTCTTTGGAGGGACTGACCAAGACAGGGCTTCACCACTAATGAGTCTGAGAATCACCAACCAGACAACCCCCAAGGTGCCATCAACCTTACCGAGGGCTCCCAGGTCATTGAAGACGGGAGAGCAGAGGGGACCTAACTGGGAGCTGAGCTACCAAGGGCTCCTGCCGGGGCGCCCGCACTGAGCTCACCACGGGTGGGACCAAGCCCTGAGGCCTCAACGGCACACTGCAAGCTTCAGTGCGCACTGACCTCCACCTGGCCACCGGAGCCGAGTTGGCCCCCCGACAACCCCGGGATGAACTCGGGCGGGAGGGCTCTGTCCTGAGTGAGCCCTGAGACCCAGCGTGGCAGCCCAGGGCTATTAATTGTCCCCAGGTCCTGAAGCCACAGGAGGACGCTTTTCCTAGCGCGTGCTGGGCCCTCCACCTGAGACCCTTTCCTCCCTCCCCCTCGGTTGGTCCACAGCCTGCCCAGGTGCTGACCCTGCATCAGTGAAAATCCCAACGTCCATCTTTTGCCTTTCAATGACACGACATTAGAAAATTCCGCCTATCTGGAGACCACCTGCCCTCTCCTCTCTTCTGGCAGCGGGGAAGGGGTGTCCCCTGAGCCTGGAGACGGGAAGGAAGTCAGCTCAGCAGTAACTGTCCGGCGCCAGCACTGACCGTGGAAAGGCTTCCCTGAGAAGCAGCACCTGCACCGGTGGGCCATAAAGGCAAACAAAAGCGCAAATCACCTAAACCACTGAGCGCTGGGAACTACTCCCGTGCTCCCCGGCCAGGAAGGCGCCCCAACGCCTCACACCCGCGTGAGGGAGCTGCAGGTTCTGGCACTGACGGCACAACGCAGGCAGAGCCAGGCCTCCCACCCGCCCCTGTGGCCCCAACTCTCAGCCTCTCGGCCTGTCAATGAGGGTGGTGACTCTGCCTGGTGAGTGCAGACACACCCAAGGGACAAGGAAAACAAAGATGGAGAACACCGAGCACAGAGGCTACTGCAGACCCAGGTGCGCACGCTGCAGTCACAGGACACGGACAAGAGCGACACTCCCGGGAGCAGCCGAGGCCCTTGGCAGCCCGACAGCCAAACCACAGTGAGAGCTGACACCCAGGGATTCACACCTTGAGACCAAGAGCAAGCCCACACCGGAAGGCACTCGGCTCAGCGAGGCTCTGCGGCTGCCACCATGACCCGCCCGGCCCCCTCCCGCCCAGAGGGGCAGGTGGCATCGCTCCTTGTACCCCGGCCACCACCGTCCTCAGCAGAGCTCTCCCTGTGTCACACATGCCTCCCAAGGCAGGAAACAAACTGCTTAGCAATCGTAACTTGTAGAAGCTGAAAGGAAACGTTGCCAGAAGACGGGCATATTCAGAGGACAGACTGCCCAGAAATGACTGTATCACCAGCTGTTCTTAACCCCCCGGCTGTGGACGCCCAGAGCCCCCCAGTGCCCCCCCAGGCTGCAACCCCGGGCCCCGGGGGGCCGGCACTGCTGACTCACCAGAGGTCCCCCAGAGGGCTCTCTGTCCTTCCTGTCCTTCTTGTCCCTCTTCTCCTTTCTCTTCTTTTTGTCTTTCTTCTTAGCGGCCCCAGAGGTGGACAGCTTCCCCCGCTCCCGGATCACCAGCTGCCGGTAATGCTCGTCACACGGGTGGTCCCACGTGGACTGCCCGGTGGCAAAGTTGAAATAGTAAATATCACCTTTGATGTCCTGGCTGGGGATGAGCAGAGGTCAGAAGTTAGTCCCTGATCAGGTCCAAAGCTACTGAGGGAAGGACGGAAGGTCCATGGCGAAGCGGCGGCGGAGGAACTGGGGGGACAAGGGACAGAGCAGGGGGAAGGGAGCGAGGAAGGACACAAAACGGAATGCTCCATTTAGCTAAGAAGCAAGGAGCTCGCCTCGGGACAAGGGGCCGGCACACCTGGGGCCTCTCAAGATGGAGACAGGCAGCCTGGGGCTCCTGCAGGAACAAACATGGTTTTAGATGGGTAAGTGCAAGCACTGGGGCACCTTGAAGAGACTTCCAGCATAGACCGTGCTAAACATTTTTAGAAGGGGGTCTGAGGAAGATGCCCTGTGACAGCTATGATCTGACGAAAGACTCCAGACTCCTAAGAGGTGACACTGCAAGCTAGTGGGGACCAACCACAGAAGAAAACCATACAGAAGGTGGGTGTCAGCAATCTGTGTTTCACCCTCTCCTCCATTATCAGTAAGCCATGGAAAAACACATAAAAGGACTTGCAAGAATTGGTAGTCATTAAATTCTTCTAAAAGCAGGTGGGTTAAAACAGCAAATATGACACAGAAAAAGAAATCAATAATGAACGCAGCATGCAAGGCAAGTGATTTCAAAACTAGGAAAGAGAAGAGACACGGGGGACACAAACAGAAGGGGCAGTGCAGGACTTTGAGCTCCAAGGAGGAAAGTGGTTAACAGTTGAGACGGCTCCAAAACTAACGACACATGAGTGCGTCCTCCAAGTGAGACAGCACTGCAAACCCTGAGCATGGTAATTAGAAATAAACCCACGTTTAGACACACCGTCCTGAAGTTACAGAGCACCAAAGCTCACAGCCAAGCAGCGGGGAAAGATCGGACTGCCTACACAGGGACAACAAATGGAACCAAGAGAACACGTCTTGTTCGCAAAACCGAAGTCGGCGACGCTGATCCGTAACACTGCCACCACGCTGTCCAAATTCCACACACGATGCCATACTCAGCCACCGTTCAGGAGTGCGACCGACGGAAACGACCGAGGACACAGGAGACACATTCAGCACGCTTGCTACAAGGGACATTTAGAGAACGCCGTATCCAAGGGACACGACAATCTTCTCAAACAGATACGACATTTACATAAATAGGATCACTTACTGAGTCACAAAAAAGGTCTCCATTTGTAAAAGTAAATGATAATAAATATAATAAATAAATGGGAACTCAGTAATAAAAAAATATCCTAACTACCTACCTCATCTCCTTCAAACTATTATTTTGGAACAAAGATACTTAACGAAATTTTAGAAAATCAAGTATTATATAACTATGACCAAGCAGACTTTATCCCAGGAATGTAAGGTCAGTTTAACATTTGAAAATCAATCAATATTAACTGCTAACAGGCTGTAATAGAAAAATTATGTGATCCTGTCAATAGACGCAGGGAAAAACGTTTGGCACAACCCGACACCCATTTCTGATTTTCACTCTCAGCAAGCTCGGAGGGCCTCCTCACCGCCCCCCCAACCCCAGAGGGCGTTTACAAAAATGTGCAGCTCACGTTACGTTTAATGGTAAAAGGCTGAGGCTTTCTCCTAAAAAACAAGGCAAAAACACCTGTCGTCACCACATCTATTCAACTATACTGGAGGTCCCAGTCAGTGCAGTAAGACAAGAAGTAGAGATAAAAGGCATGCAGATCAGAGGAAGAAGTAAAAATGTCTTCAATGCCAGAAGACACCATCCCCTGTGTAGAACATCCTGTGGAAATGACAAAAAAGCTACTGTTAATATTAACAGAACTCACGTGAGTGAGTTTAATTAGCAAGGTTGCAAGATGTGAGATCAATATACAGACACCAATTTTATTTCTGCATAAAAGCAAAAAACAATTGGAAATCAAAATTTTTAAATATACCATTTGCAGAAACATCAAAAACATCAACTTAGGAATAAATCTGACCAAATATGGGCAAAAAGCATACTAAAAACGACAGACCATTTCTTAGAGATAGTAAAGGAAACCTAAATAAACTGAGGTAGACCCTGCTTATGGGCTAGAAGGCTCAATGCTGTTTTAAGTGTCAATGCTCCCAAATTGATTTATAGATTCTCAGCAATCCCAATCAAAATCCTAAAGGGATTTTTTTGTGGAAAATGGCCAGCTGATTCTAAAATCCATATGGAAATACAAAGGACCCGTGACACAACTTTGAAAACAGAGAACCAAGTGGGAGGAGTTACCCTAACCGATTTCAAGATGGACAATAAGCGGCAGCAATGAGCCACTCCCTGCAGGAGGAGGGTGCCAGCCACCAGCTGGCACAGGAAGGCAGCGGGCATGGGGCCGGGCACTCAGCCGGCCCACATCACTACAGCCATTCACTGACCAGCATGTGGGCACGAAGGTGTTACTCTGATTACCCCCTTCACACGGCTTTCATTTAAAAATGTGCCAAAAGCAAAACAACACAGATACATCCAAAGTTAAAAACAGAGAGAAGGGAGACAGAGGTTATTAATGCGGCAAATGTGGGTATCAGGGTACTGGAACAGACAGACGCCAGTGCTGGGGACCCGACCCCGGGTGTAAACACTGACTCTCACAGGGACCAACAGGTCAGCCTGTGCTCAGGCCCAAAGCACCGGGCAGCCCAGCGGAGGGCTGGCCACTGTTGTCCCCAACTCTGTGCAGGGCAGGCTTCGAGAGGCGGCTGGGGAAAGCAGACCTCCACTGCCAGGCCCCCTCCGCCGGGCAGGCCAGGCCGTGGGGGCACCACGCTAACTCACCACGGCTTCCACTCGGGGGGCAGTGGGGCCACGATGCCCTCCCGCGCCAGCCACATCAGCTCCGGCTCCTTGAGGGGGTCAATGCCAATCTCTCTGGCAAATTCAAGGATTTCTGCAAAGACAGCCAGTAGGGTAGAAAAGTAAGAGGAGGGCGCGTTGGATGAAGCGAAGAAAAACCTGTGAAATGCTAAGAGATGTATGTGCTGGTCTCTGCCACCAGGTACCGTTAACATCTGGTCTGACCCCGGCGCTGTCGTCGTACCCCAAATCTGACCATTAAGTTCATGAACTTGCCACCATTGGCAGCACTGTATACACAACCCAGTAAGGTGTCAGTAAGGTGGCAAGGTGTGATGGCAGCTCTGACGGCCATTCCAAAGAGTTCCAAGATGGCTCTGAAGGGTGGGCTTCCCAAGGGGTCCGTCGAAGGGGACTGCAGTGATGTTCAGCAGCGAGGAGTGGAGAGTTTGCAGGACGAGTTTGCAAACTCCCCCGTCCAACCCTGTACTCACCCGTCTGCTCCACACAGAGCCCGTGCAGCAGGAATGCCGCCACAGACAGCACACGAACAGGACAAGCTGGCTGCTGCCTCATCAAACTTCATTCACAAAACAAGCGACAGGCCAGGCCCGGCCCGCCCCTGAGCTAACCCAAACACACTGGGCAGCCCGAGCACACACCGCACCTCGCGTCAGAGGAGCAGACGTAAATCAGGCAGCCCGCGCCTCCAGGGCCGATCGCAGCGCGCCCGGCCTCTCACCTCGCTCGCTGGGGATGTAGGTCTCGTCGTAATCCTCCTCCAGAACCAGCTGGTCTCCTATGCGGATGGGTCTTCCGGCCATGACTGGTCTGGGCTCCAACGCCTACGTCCCAGAGACATCGCCCCCAAAGAGAAGACCAGTGACTCAGCTTGGGTCAGGAAAAGCGGAAGCCCCTGGAGGCCACCTCAGCCAGCACTAGCCAGAAGCTGGGAGAGTAGCGGGGGGGTGGGGGGGTGGGGGGGGTGGCGAGCGCTCAGCACTCGGGCCTGTAGGCTCCAGGCCCTGCAAAGTCCTCTGAGACACATCTGCCACAGGCCGACTACGCACTCAGCGGGCCACACGGTGTGAAAGCCCAGCTCTCTCAAGAGTCGGACTTCCCATCCCTCTCAAATGGGAGAAAGAATGACCAGTATAGGGCCCCCAGCTAGAAAACCCCAGTGACCAAAACAACTAGCAGGCCCCCGCCCGAGACCCTCACAGGGCAGTGTGGTCACGTCGCCTCCGCTCTCTCCCTGTCCGCACGTCCCTGTCTACCCCCGCACCCAGTGTCCTCTGGTGGAGGTGACACACGACCTCAACAGCAGTCCCAGGCACCAGGGGCAATGTCCTGCTCCAGGAGTGCAAGGAGGGGGTGACACATTCCCACGGAAGGGCCAGGCGGTGTGGAGGAGCCGGCCAGCAGAGTCTGACAGGCTCCCGCACTGGAGACGCCTCTAGGTGGAGGGACCCCCAGGTGCACACGGGGGTGCCCAGGACCGGTTGGAGGCCCGGTCAGGTCACGGGGCGCCAAGCAGACCACGCTGAAGAGCCTCGACTCCACCCGGCAGCAAAGCAGGCTGAGGGCTTGAAACTGACTGAGGATGGGCTGGCGGGCCGCGGTGGAGGGGAGAGACCCGTGTCAGGAAACCAAGGAGGCTCACACCAGGGCAGCAGCAGGGGACTGAAGAAGGGACAGGCCCACAAGATGCTGGATGTCAGGTGTAACAGGACTAGGGCACTGGGGGCGGGGGGACAAGACTCCACCTGGCAGGCACTGGAGAAGGGCCCTCCTCTCCTGCACCTGCCCCGCCCCATGGCAGCCCCCATGCTGCAGCCCCATCAGATGATGCAAAGACAAGGCCCGCGGGACCAGCAGGAGTCTGGAGCAGGAGGTCCTGACACCCCTGCAGCCACCGCTTCCAAAGCTGTCACTGCTCCACCTAAACAGCAAGCGTGACACGGCCCTGAGAGCAGGGAAGTGAGCAGAAAGACCGTGTCACCTCGGGTGATGGGGACATGGCCACATCTGATGACTTTGTATCTGCTCCAAGATTCCCGGAGAGGGACCCTGACGCGTGCACAGGGCAGTGAGAGGGCAGTGAGAGGCCACCAGCGCGGCCCCTCTGCACCCGGACCACTGCAACACAGGCGAGAGAGGTGCCTCAGGACTCACCAGGGGTGGCTGGTTCCCCATGTCAGTCCCCGGACACAAGGGAGCCAGGCTCTGCTGCACCCTCGTGCCCACAGGGCCACCTCCAAGCAGGGCGGTGTGGCAGCCCACAGAGCGGAAGGCAGAGGCGGCCCTGTCTGCAGAGCAGCCCACGGGGAGCGTGCTCCCCTGACCCCGTGGACGAGACGCTCAGGCCTCCGCTCACACAGCCAGCGGTGAGGAGGGCCACCAGCTCCGGAAACAGAGCAGACACGCACCAGTGTGACCGCGGCCAGGTGGCATCTTCGAGCCTCTGAGGTGGGGAGAAGAGAAAAGGAGAAAGGGTGGGGGCCCCCGGGGAATCCCCTGGGGTCTTCCACATTTCAGGGAGAGCCCTCTGGCAGCCGCTGGGCACGCAGACCAGAGTGGAGGCAGACAAGAAGGAAGCCGGAGGGATTAGCTAGGGAACCGCCTGCAGGTCCAGGTGGGAGATCACGGTCACCTGGGCTAGAACACCAAGCCGGCACGACTCAGTGCGACAGGCAATGGTCTGTGCAACACGCTGTACCGACTGCCTCAGCACCGGAGCCAGCCTGCCTTTGAGAAACGCCACCTCTCCCCACACACATCCCATCTCCAGAACGCAGGGGCAGGTAAAAACTTCTGTCCTCGGCAACGTGCCTAATTAGCTACGTGCACAATTACCCATCAAAGGTTCGGAAGAACCTGGAAAGTCAGAACTCATAGACCACTCAAATGTCAAACCTTTTGCCAAAAAAAAAAAAAAGTGAAAATACGGTGGACGACCCTCTACCTCCTTCCCTTGCCTTGCCTGGCTCCAGAGACGGGGGCTGGGCCGGGGCCAAAAGGGCAGCGACCCCGGGAACGAGGGAGGGAGTGCGGAGAGACGCCAAACCCGCGTGACGGCCAGTGCAGCCCGCTCGCTCCCTCGAGAACTGCTTGTTGGCTGAGATTCTTTACAGCTGAGCACTGGGGACGCCGTGGTGATGAGAACCACATTTGGCTGCTGCTCCCCTGGGGCTACCGTCCAGGGAGGGAGGGTGACGAGCCCACGGTCAGAGATGAGCGCAGAACGGTTACAAACGCGGTTCGACCAGGAGAGAGCCTCTGCTGAGTCCAGGCGCCAAGCAGGCATCGCAGGACAGAGGAGGAAAAGGTGCCCCAGAAGCAGCGGACTGCAAAGGCAGCTCAGCGGCAGTCACACCAGGACTGGCGTGCCTGGAGGTGACGCTGGGGAGGCACGCGAGAACCTGGCCTTCGGAGCATGAGAGCTGAAACCAGGGAAGGGTTCTTCACATTTCAGGGAGAGCCCTCTGGCAGCCGCTGGGCACGCAGGCCGGAGGGGAGGCCGACGGGAAGGAAGCCGGAGGGATTAGCTAGGAAACCGCGTGCTGGGCCAGGTGGGAGATCACCGTCACCTGGGCTAGAGCAGTAACAGACCACAAGAGAGCAGGCCTGAGGTCACATGTCCCAACATGTCCCTCCACGCCTGAAACCGTGAGGGACATCACTAGTCAGTCACAGTCTGGCTCCAGAACCTTCAGTATTATACGGAGCAGATGAAACCTGATGAGATCTACTTGCCCACAGGACCGAGATGAGCACACCAGGTGTAGGGGAGGGGTCATCCAACTGCACTCATCCACCTCCTGCCAACCCAGAATCTAACAAAGTGCTCACACACCTCCTCCAGGAAGCCCTCCCGGCTAACGTCAGCCTCTCCCAGCCACTCCTAACCTGCTCAGCAGTGAGCTGTTTTCACATGTTCACAGGCACATGGCTATTTTCACGGGGATGTGTTCCACCTCTCCTGCTGGACCACGAACCCACGAGAGCCACCCCTCCCCCTTCCCCTGCTTTCCTGACGGAGCCCACAGTGAGGTGAGTAAACCAGAGGAGCCCTGTCTCTCCTCTGAGCCACTAACTTTGAACCCAAGACCCCCAGGAGCTGGAAAAGTCCAGAAGAGCTTCGGGGAGAAGGTGAAGGCACCAGAGCTGCTACCTAGTAGTGGTGAGCATGGTTCTAGAACATTCTTGGCTTTAATCCCAGCTCTACCACTCACCACCTGGGCAAGTTGCCTCGGTGTCCTCACCTGTAACATGAGGACATCATCATCATCTATCTCAAAGGGTTGTGGGAGTTACATGATTCGATATATGCAACTATTTAGAACACAATAAGATCTCAATAAAGGTCACTTCTGTTATCGCCAGTCACGTTTTGAAAGGGTCTGCTCTACTGTACATCGTCCCAGAGGACAAATCCAGCACCATTAAGACACTGAGACACTCAATAGCCAGTTACTGAACCCCCACCATGGGTCAGGCACTGTGCTAACCGTGAGGGCCGCAAACCTGATCACACGTGGGCCTCGACTCCGGCTGGGCGAGCTGGAAAGCCAAGCATGTGATTATATGTTGAGCGCATTAAGGGAAGTAACAGAAAATGCAACGGGACACACACAAAAATAAGGGCAACCAATCTTACTGTGGAAGATGGCAGAGCAGAGGACCACTGAGATGATTCTTGGAGGGTAAGCAGACGTTCCCAGGGGAAGGGAGGGAATTTAAGGCCGAGGAAGCTGTACACACGGAGGCTGAGAATCAACTGTGACAAGAGCTTACAGGCACCGAGCACTTCCAGTTCCAAGACCTGTGCGCGTGCTTTACGCAACTCAGCTGCTCACCGCAGCCTCTCAGCTAGGTGCATGATTATCCCCATTTTCCAAACAAGGGAACTGAGGCTTGGCAAGGTTAAAAAATAAAATTGCCCACGGTTTCACAGCAGAACACGCCTGTACCTATGCGACCACAAAGCCTGAGCTCGAAGCACTCAGACGTTACCCGAGTGCGAGGGACCAGGGGAGGGGTGGCGGAAAAGAGACCTACAGTGGAAGGGAAGGAGCACATTAGAAAGGGCTGCGTCCTGTATGTGACCAAGAGCCACCCCAGGATGTCACACAATGCCACTGCCGAACTGTGTAAGAACTAACCAGAGGAGGGCAAGAGCAGAGGCAGGGGGACCACTTAGGAAGTTATCCTAAAAGCACAGGCAAGGAATCAGGAGCTCACTGCGTGGCCGTGAGAATGGAAGGGAAGGGGGGAACTCAGAGCCCTCCGCCCGCATCCTGTCCACTGTTACCTGTTCATGTCCACGCCTCGCCCGATAGCCCCACCTAATATGCTGCCTATGAATGAACTGCACCACTGTGATGGCGGTGCGGTCCGCTCCTAAGCCAGGGACTACAGGTCTGGGGGCCAGAAGGTCGGAGCAGCGTGCAGCTGGGGATGCTCAGTGAGCAGGTCTGAGCTCAGGAACGAGGTCCAGCTGGAGCTGCCCTTTGGGGCGTCACCTTTAAATAGAGGACAACTGGGGGAACAAAGCCAGCGCAGCTGTGCTGAGCAGACGCGGGGCCAGCAGAGCCGGCTGAGGCGACAGAAGCAGCAGGAGAGAGCAATCTCGGAAAAGCCCGACGAAGACCGCGGTTCCAGGTGGCGAAGCCAGGAAAGTTAAAAAAACAAAACCGAGAACTTTCTAACTTCCCGCGGCTGCCCAGGAGACGGCCAAGGGGCTGGCTAACGCTAACCCCCGACCTGCGGGAAGCTTCCTACAGTGGGGATGGGGTGAGGGCAAGGTCTGAAGGCCGCGCCTTCCACACGCACTGAGAACCGGGCGAATACGAGCGCCCCTGCCAGCGCACACACGTCGCCCAGCGCCCGCGCTCACCCGCTCGCCAGCCCCGGGCCCAGAGCCCCCGCTGCCCCTCGGACACGTTCCTGGATGGATGCACGCAGTCCAGCCGTTCCTCTCCCCACTTCGTCCTTCCTTCCCGCCCACACTCGTGCACACCCCGCTCGCCGGCCCTCGGGAGCGCCCCGACTCCCCTGCTTGCCTCCTTGCCCCGCCACCCAAACCCTCCCTCCCTCCCTCGAGCACGTCCTCACCTGTCCCCAACCCCGGGAGGCTCGGGGCGCGGACTCCCGGCTCCGCGCCGCTTCCTCAGCAGCACCCCAGTTCCCGGCTTCCAGGGACGCCGGGGCGTTGCCAACGGCCGTGGCACGAGCCAACGGCCACTTCCGGGGAGGGTACCCACCTCACAGCGGAGAGCCCCGCCTCTACCCAGAGTCAGTAGGTCGTTGAAGGAAAGCTCTGAGATTGGATTGGTTAGACGTCCCGTCGGATCAAGGAGGAATGCTGCACGTTTTCTGTTGCACCATGGGAGTTGTAGTCCGAGATAGTGGATGGTGGTCCCCGAGGGGTTAAGAGAGCTCTGAATTTTCAAAGGAGGGAAATTTCTACTCGGGCAGGAGGGGAGCCTGCACAGTGTTTATAGTAACGCGAATTAACTAAAGCAACTTGCTGCTCACCATTTTTTAGTTGCAGGATTAATATTAGGTGAAGAATACACTGATCATCAACCCTTTGAACCTTTAATAAACAAAAGAAATGTGAATGTAAGGTAATGAAGATCCGACCCCCCAAAACAAACAAACAAACAAACAAAAACCAAAAACAATCTCCACTGTGCTCTGATTAAATCAGAGAGCTCCTGACCAGGAGCTGATAAACTAGTCTCTCCTCTCCTTTACCTTTTCACCAGAATAGGAGGCTCAGTTTGCATGTCTGCAACCTAATAAAATCCGTCATAACTATTTCAAAGAGTCTGCTTAAGAAGAAAAAAAAGTGACACAACATGTAACCCCTCCACACACCCGGTCTAGCAGAAGGGCTGCTACTGGCGTTACTTCAAATAGCTTGAGTTTTGCTTACCCGGCCTGTGTTCCTATGTGTTCTCAACCTCCTGGAGAAGGGAGAGTGGCCAGGACAGTTCTGGCCTTCACAGCAGTGGGAAAACTGGGGAACAGGACAGCTAAGAGATGCTACTCATTGAAAAGGAGAGAGGAGCTCCTGGAGAAGCTTCCACTGTGGAGACAGGTCTGGCTCCCACCAGCTCCTGAAATTAGTCCCAGCACTCCTCTGGGCTGATTCCGGAATGTGGAGAAGAAATAGTTCCCAAACCAGATATCCAGACTGTGGTCCTCGCGTCGAACTTTCAATCCTTCTGTGGCGGTTCTGCCTCTGCTTCCTGCATTCTGCCTGCAGGTGACGCATCATTGCTCATCACAGACCTTGCATAAAACGGATTCAGAAAACCATTTGTAGACTTGCCCCTGTGTCCAAGAATTTGCGGTCAGTCTGGTTGGCTTTAATAGCCATCAAAATTCTTAACTTTTGGGTCCCTTAGCATGGGTCCCTTGCTCTCTCACGGGGAGAGCTAATAAGGGTCACTGTGGCATTAATGGGATTACCCCACCCAGATAAGCAATTTGCATTTTGTCTCCTCTGGCTTCCCTATAGTTATTTCCCTACTCAGCAATGCAAACCAATTTTTAAATGCCCTTAGGCAAACATAATTAAGAGAGCACGTCTTTGGGGGGAAATGACAAAAATGACACACCACTTGCTGTACCAGTAATATGCCCAACGAGTGAGGGAAAGAGACAGAGAATTGCACACATTGTAGGTTGTCTTCTGCAGTCAGGGAGAACATTTAGGGGTGACTTTTAGAACATGGGGTAGGAAAAAAACCAAAGGGGTCCCGAGTTTTATGCCCTACCCCCAGGTCAGAAATTCCACTATTAAAACATTTCTCCTCTTTTCATACTGTTTGCTTGTAATCTAAGAAAACCACTCACATGTAATAATAAGAAGAAAGTCATTAATCCTACCATTTAAAAAAAATCACATAAAGATGTGAAATGTTCTCTCTACACATTCAATCCACCTTATTGAAAATTGCAAACTGCCCTTCCGTCTTCTTTCTCGGCTTTGTTTCCCCCCACAGCACACATCACTGTCTGAAAAACTATGTTTTATTTCTTTATTGTACTGGAATGCAAGCTGCATGAGGGCAGGAATTTTGTCCACTTTGTGTAGTGTTGTATCCATAGCACCTAAAACAATGCTTAGCAGGTTGTAGGCACTCAATAAACATTTGCTGAATGAATGAGCAAACGAAAGGAGAGAACCACTGTGGACATTTTGGTTCCTGTCTACCAGGCTTCTTATGCTTATGCATATACAAATTTATGTAGATACAGGTATATGCACATGTGCATACTTTTTAATTTTTACAGAAATGAAATGATAATGTACGAGTACATATTGCTCTACAATGTGCTTTTTTCATTTAACGTGTCATGCACATCTTCCAAGGTGAGTTCGTGAGAAATTACCACATTCTTTATAAAGATTACATAGGATTCCACTGAATGAGTGTCCCATTCCCCACTGATAATCATTTATCTGGGTTCCAAAGTTTTGATTTTGTACACTGTGCTGAAATACTATTATTTTTTGTTGGATAAAATCATAGAACTGACACTGTTCAAAGAACTTACCCTTTGTACATTCTTGTACATTGCCAAACTTCTAAAAATGGAATAATTTACAGTCCAGCCAACACCAAACATGGATGACCAACATGAGAAGCAAAAAAATAATAATGAGGATGGTATCTCAATGTTGTTTTAATTGCATTCTTTACTATTAATGAAGTTGAACTTTTTTCCATATGAGTAAGTTTATTGGCCATTTGAATTTCTTCCGTTTATTACCTGTTCACATTCTTTGTTCATTTTTCTACCAGGTTGTTGGGGAGTTTATTAACTTGTAGAAGCTCCTTGTATATTATGGACATTTACTTTTTATCTCTCCCTTGTGGGATAAGTGTGTCACCATTCATCATGATCTACATGGAACATCTCATTTAATTCATGCACTACGAGGTATGCACCATCGTTACCCCTTTTCACAAACGAGGAAATTGAGGCACAGGAAGGACAAGTAACCAGCTCGGGTTCTCTCAGTTACTAAGTGGCAGAACCAGAGTTGGAATTCTGGAAATCTGATTCTACAGAAGTTTTGAAAGTTGAAGGAGTTAGGCCTGTCTGTTTAAAAAACAAAACAAAACAAATATATATATTTACATATATATATATCTTCTGAATTTTATTAGAGAGACCTTCTCAACATGAGATCATTAAAATATTCTTCTATTTTTTGTGTGTAGTTTTATTTTTAATGTGAAGCTCTTTGGTCTATCTGGAGTTTGTTTCTAGATGAGCTTGGGATTTAGTTTCCTTCCCGATGAATAGCCAATTGTCCCGATAACAGTTATTAAATGATGTATTTCCCTCTGATATGAATGCCAGTTTTATCACCCACGAAACTCCCACACATACACTGATCTATCCAGTTTTATTTTTTAACTAGTGTCTAATCACCTATTGATTAGGATTTGCTATAGGATGATCATATAACCTGCAAGGAGAGATTCCTTTGCTTTCTACCTAACATTTCTAGCACTTTCTCCCTTTTCTCATCTCGAGTTAGCGAGGCTGACCTAAAGATGTGGGATAAGGGCGATGACCATGTCCTTCCCATTCCTAGCCTAGCCTGTTAGGTTTTCTGTGATTTTCCTGTTACGTTGTTTGAGACGCTCCCCCGTAGTTTTTAAATCAGAACGACTACTGAATTTTAACACCAGCTCTCAACATTTGATGAATAATATGTTGGTATCATCGTAGGGCTTTTCTCCTTCAAGCTATTGGAGCTCTAAAGCTTTCCGTTTTAAGCTTTTACCAATTACCATGCAGATACCGCTTGGAGTGATAACACTTTTATTATTATTATTATTATTATTATTATTATTAGGTAGTTCCCTGGCTGGGATTCGAACCCAGGCCGTGGAGTTGAGAGCGCGGAAGCCTAGCCACTGCACCACCAGGGACCCCCGAGTGATAACACTTAAGAGCTGGCAACAGCCACTTACCCTTAGCCTGACTGACAACACAGAAATCGGAAGGGTCTCGGGGACTCACAGCCTGGGGAGGGGGAGAGGGCCGGCCCAGAAAAATTCCAGTGGGAGAAGACCCGACTGGCCCTCCCCTGGCCACGGACTGTGGAAATCCCACCCATTCTTTAAGGCTCAAATTAAGTGCCACCTCCTTCCATTGGGTCTTCCCAAACCCCCGAGAGGTCCCCAAGACCCCGACTCCTCGGTGCCACATCAGTCGCTCCGTGCGCCTGCGTTCCTTTCCCCGCTGCGGCCCTAGCGCCGTGCAGGACGCCTGGTCCACAGCGGGTGCCCCATCGATGCAGAGCGAAGGGCTGACGGGGTAAGAGCTCTGCCGCGCGAATGGCCTGCCCCAGCCTCCTGGGTCCTGCAGGCCGGGCTCCTTCTCCGCGGAGGGCATCCCAGACCCCCCACCCGCCCCGGAAGCGGGGCTGCCTGCCCGGGAAGACTACACTTCCCAGCGATCCCAGGGAACAGCGAAAAGCCTGGGCTTTGACAGCCGCCGCCACAAGTCTTTCCGCCTCGCCAGCCGGCCTGGGAGCTGCGAGCTGGATTATGGTGGCCTGACCAGCGAACGCAGCCGCAGCCGCTCGGAGCCCCTGCCCCTGCCCCCGCTGCCAGCCGGCCAGGAGGCCCTGCAACCCAGCCGCTGCCGACCGGCCATGCCTGCCCCTCCCCGCCGCCCGGAGGTCCCACGCTGCCCTCTCCCGGACCTAACGCTGAGGCTGGACACCGCTGGCCAGATGTAGCCAGGCTCCGTCTCCTCCCCTTCTCTCTCTGCGGATCGCTCCTGCCCGACACCCACCGCCTGGACCGGAGGCCGGCTCAGGGGCCCGCAGGCTCTGGAGCCCCGATGCCACACCGCGCTCTCTCCTGAGAAGCCACCGCCCGCGGCTAGAGTTAGGGGCAGGCAGCGGGGGACAGACGTGGGCCCGAGGGCGTCCCGAGGGCCTGCAGGCCAGGGCCCACAATGGCCCAAGCGATGCCCTGGCTCCTGTTGTGGGTGGGCTCGGCGGTGCTGCCCGCCCACTGCGCCCAGCCCGGCATCCGGCTGCCTCTGCGAAGCGGGCTGGGGGGGACCCCGCTGGGGCTGAGGCTGCCCCGGGACACGGAGGAGGAGCCCGAGGAGCCTGGGCAGAGGGGCAGCTTCGTGGAGATGGTGGACAACCTTCGGGGCAAGTCCGGTCAGGGCTACTACGTGGAGATGACTGTGGGTAGTCCCCCACAGACGGTAAGGTCACCTGGCCAGCCCTGCCCTCCTTCCTATGTGAGCAGTGGGGAGGGCTGGTGGAGGCAGCATGGTGCCACCCCAAAGTGGGCTGGGTGGTGCGGGCAGGACAGAGCCTCTCCCAAACCTCCCCTTTGGGGTCCTATCGGGAGCAGTCAGGCCCAGTGCCCCCCTCTCCCGCCTCCCTACTCCTCACGTTCTGGGTCTCCTTGTCCTGACACCTTCCTCCCTGCCCACCTCACACACCTGCCCCTCAGGAAGGGGTCAGGGCAAGAGAAACTCTTCCGTGTGCGGACCCTGACCTGGGGAAGAGGCCAGGCCACAGGGGCGCTCTGAACAGGTGTCAGCCCTACCCAGCCTGAGTCTCCCAGATCTTGGTCACCCAGCTCTAGCCCCTCCTCTGCTGTTCTGAAATCGGGGTTCCCACCATCATTCCCTGTACCCTGAAGCCCAAGGGTCCTGGCAGGGGTTGGCTCAGGCCCTTTCTGCCACTATCTGGAGACAGAGGAGCAAGGTGTCTGAGCTCCTCTGCCCTCCAGTCCAGAGCCCTGGACACTCCTGCTCCCCTCCCCCTTTTTCACCTGTGCTCCAGCCCCCACCCCACCCCATGCCTCCAAGCCTCCCAAGCACAGGCCAGAGGGGACTGACCTGAGCCTGGGGAAAGGACAGGTTGCAGCAAAGGGCCAGAGCCCCTCCTAAGAATGGGACTCCTTCCAGGAGCTGACAGGGGCTGGGGGGTGGGGGTAGTGCCGGGGGGTTGGGGGGGCATGGCAGCGAGGGTGGAAATTCTGCCAGCTCTCCCATCCTTCCTGACAGTCCCCCAGGGCACCTCCAAGGTGGCTGATGCAGGTCACACCCTCGGTGCGTCTGTGGGTGGGTGACAGTGTGGGCCCGAGCAGACCTCCCCGGACTTAGCTGCCTCCTGTGTGGGTAAGTCTGGGAGGCAGGCTGCTTCTGTGTGCTGATGCGTGTCACCTTGAACCTGAGCCTGCATGTGTCTGCAAGCCACCCTGTCCCCTGGATCTGTGTCTGGGAGGCCTGTCCTTGGAGGGTCTGTGAAGGTAGGGACGCGTTTACGTGTAGAGGGAAGAGCCGCACTGCCCTGGACTGGTCCAACCGTGCTTCCGCAGGACCTGGGGGCACCCATCTCCACCCCCCAGTCACCTGACGGGAGGGAGCTTCCCAGGCCCCTGGCCCCAGGCCCTCCCCGCCGAGCCAGGGTTCTGCTCTCCCCCATACCCCTCCTCTTTCCTGTGCATCATCACGTCCCCAGAAACCTTTGTGAATCAGTCCTCAGTGTGAGGACAGAGCCCGGCTCTGGGCCCCCAGCTGCCTGGCCCACCAGGATGCCAGGCGGTGTCAGGGATCAGGGGATGGGAGACCGGGGACTGTGATGTGCTGTGGGGACCGTGCATGGACCCGTGGCGTGGAACCGGGACCAGCAACAGCTTTGGGTGCAGACAGACCAGGAATTCCAGCTTTTCCTCTTTGCAGCTGTGTGGTCTTGGGCTAAGGACACAACCTCTCTGAGGCTAGTGGCTCTCTTTAAGAAATGGAGTGAGATGTCCTTTGCCAGGTGACTGTGAGGATTAGAGGAGGCCGTGTAGCTGAGGGACAGCACACCTGGACACCTAACTGACCTCCGGTAGCCATGAAGTTGCTTTCCTAGCTTTCTGCCTCTACTGTGCTCTGCAATGAAGCAAGAAAACCTGTGGGTTCTGGGCCACCGCGTTTTACACGTGCGGAACTGGGGGCCTACCGACTGTGCTTCCCCAGACCCCCAAGATAATGCCTGCCTCCCCCCAGTGCAGAAGTTGGCAGAGAGTAATGGGGCCTTCCTAGGAGAGGGGGAAAGGGGCCTTGAAGTTCAACAGCAGTCCGAGAAGCCAGTGCCGGGGAGGCCAGTCAGAGGACTGAGGATGCCCCGTGGCTTTAAACTCCAACGTGCGCTCCAGTCTCTGCGCTGGGGTGACTTTGATTCTGTCCCCGGCAGTCCGCAGGGGGGCTGCCCTCGCTCCCCGCCTGGCGGGGGGTCGTACGCTCTGTGTCAGAACACGGATGGCAGGGTGCTCGGAACAAGGACAAGTGAGCCCTTTCTACGTGCCCCGTGGTTCATGGCTGGGTTCGGGGGCTGATCCACACAGAGATGGAAGCTGCCTTTCTGCCCGGACAGAGTTCAGTGGAAGTGAAGGCATGAGTGCTGGCACAAGGTGACCCCTAGCTGTGGGTGAGGCCCCTGGACCCTCCTCCCCACCCCGGCAGGCATGGCAGTGCTCTGGCCCCACCCCGCACCTGCTGGGGCCGCGCCTCAAGTTTGAGAAGCACCGATGTGCAGTAGCTGAGCGGTCAGGAGGAGGTGAAATCAGGGCAGGCCGCCCGGAGGAGGCGTGTGAGCAGGGCCTTGAAGGAGGACTAGGAGGATGGAGGCCATTCCCAGGGCGGATGTGGCACTTGGCTCAGCGAACTGCAAGGACACTTGGCTTGTATGTCCCCTTCCTCCCTCCCGTAAGGCCGGGAGAGAGGACAGTTACGTGTATCCGGGCCCAGACGTGCTTGCTCACGTGAGAGACCCAGGCCCGTTGCGGTCCAGCTGTAGGTAAATGAGACAGGGGCCAAATGCCAAAAGCCTTGCAAGGTCTGGACTTGGTTCTGCAGATGTTAAGGGGCAACCGAATTTATTTGTGCAGGGAAATGGCCTAAAGAAGGCAGTCTTTTAGGAAGTGACCTCTGAACTTCCGGAAGGATGGCAGTGAGCGACTCAGGGGCAGGAGGTTCTGTCACACAACCCAGGTGTGAGCCCCTGTGACAAGGCCAGCACAAGGCTGTGCTAAGACGAAAAGGGAAGGGACAGGGCAAGGCAGAGGGACAGGACTTGGTGACCTTGGTGGAAAAGGCGGAGAAGAAGGTGTCAAGGAGCGTTTTGAGATTCCGATCTGGGGTGAATTGGAGGAGAACAGGGCCATTTAGGGGAACCAGCAAGCTGGCAGGAGGGGTGGCTGAGCAGTCCCATGTAAAATGTACACTTGTGTTTATGATTGCAGGCCATGTAAAGTTGTAAGTAGATTGCTTTGTTCTTTACAGTAAACATATACATATTTATATACACATGGAGAGAGAGAGGGAGGGAGGGAGAGTCACAGCTTCTAGCAGAAAAATAGGAACTGAAAGGGTAAACAGTGGGCCAGGCCGCACGCCAGTCCGATGAGACCCTGTCTCATCCTGTCCTTCCTGCCACACCACACCCCCTGTCTGTGTGGCCTGGGACACTGGCTCACATCTCCCTGGCTACACCTCCCCAGCTGTTTTACAAATGTGTTTGTGTGTTGCCCCAATGAAACATCAAGCTCTTGAGAACAATGTTGTTTTCAAATGATTTTGTTATTTTTTTAGAGCCCTGTTCCTCTTTCTCTAATATCTATGACAACACCAGGCTCAGAACATGCACCTCAAATTTTTTGGAGTGAATGAACTGTCAGACGTCTAAATAGAACTGTCGATGGGCAAATGTCAGTGGAGCTCTTGGTGGAAGTGTTTCCATTCTTTCCCCTTCAATGAGAGAATGTTATCTCCTGGAAATGGGATGAGCACCACTCCCCAAATATAGGATAATGACTGAATGGTCACGATTGGAATCCAGTGGTAGTCAAGTCAGTTCGACAGATATTTGTTGAGCACCTATTATGTGCAGAAGAGAAAACGAATGTCGACGTCCTAGCGCTTCGAGAGCTCACGTTGTGGGTGAGACCCAGACAGAAAACAGACGAGACCCAGTGCATTCGGTACCAATAGGAGAGAGGGTCTTGGAGGTGCAGAGAGGGAGGGGTACTTCTGGGAGAGGACCGGGCAGGCTTGCTGGGAAGGGTGGCATTTGAATATGGCCTAGAACCAGGAGGGAGCTTTGCCGTGTGGAGAGCGGTGGGAGGGCCCCTTGAGGGAGAGGAGGAGCCATGCTGGGGAGCTGTGGTCGGGATGCTGGCGGGCCGGGGGCGTTGGTTTTATTCCAGAAGCAGCAGAGCGCCCTCGTACACGTACGAGAAGGGAATGGTCTCGTGGTTCGGGTCTCGTCCAAGGGGGTACCTGGAAGAGTCTAGAGCTGGAGGGGGGGTCTGAGCAATGGCACCCAGGGCCTGAAAGAGGGTGGCGGCAGTGAGGGTAGACAGGAGAGATCCTGAGGGACCAGGGTGCACAGGTTGGTTCCCCCGGGAGAGAGAGAGGGAAAGGAAGATGTCCCCTCCTTTCAGTATCCCTGACTGTGTTCGTGTCAGGGACCACAGTGGAGGGGTCAAGATTTGAGAGCACAGTGGGGTTTACCAAATGGGCATTGTTCTGCTTTACCTACAAGCGGGAGGTATTGACGTGCCCATTTCGGGGGTGAGGACACTGAGGCTCAGCGAGATGAAGTGGTTTGTCCAAAGTGACTCGGCTCAGGAAGAACGAAGCTGGGCTTCAAATCCAGGCCTTCAGGTTCCAAGCCCAGAGTTCTGCAGTCTGGGGCACGGTGCCTGTCTTTGCAATGCCAGCGGCCCGTGCTGGTGGATGGGACCAGAAACAAGGAGGGAGTCAGCGCGGACAGGAGGGCCCAGAGGCACCCGCAGAGCAGGGGCGTTGCGCTCGGAGCGGTGGGAGAGAGGGCGGAAAAGGATGAGCGGAGGAGCGTGTGGACTCAGAGGCCAGGACGCGGGAGGACACGGCTGGAGAAGCCAAAAACGGTGAGGCCGCGGGTCCCAGAAACCAGGAGAAGCCCAGCGGTCCTCCTCCCACTGCCTCGCGTGTTTCTCAGGCCGTGTTGGTGGGATCCTGTGAAGGAGGTACAGACTGAGGGAGAAGGTTAGGAGAACGGGGAGCAGTCAAAGCCCCGTACCCTCCGCACTTTCTGTCACCAGACGCCACCCCCTGGCTCCGCCCGCCCCCAAACCCCCAGCGTTCCCAGAACAGCTCAGCTTTCAGCTTCTGTTAATTTTACTCAGTGGAATTCCATTATATACATACATACATACATACATACATACACATATATACACGCATGCGCTTGTGCATACATGTACACACATATACATACATATGTGCGCGCACATACATATATACATGCACACATATATACACCCATACACACACACATACATACACATACATATATACGTGCATGCATGCACGTATATATGCACACATACGTATATACACAATACATGCACATATATACATACACATACATACATACACACACATATGTGCATGTGTGCGTGCATACACATACACATACATATACATATGTACACTACATGCGTGCGCACGTACATACATATATGCATACACATACACACATGTATACACACACACACACACACACACATACATGGGGTCAGACAGTATCGCAAACCCTCCCTAGAAAACGTGCTCCACACCTCACTGCCGATATCACCGGGGTCCCCTTCGAAGTGCCCCCCTTCGAAAGCTGGGCACCGACGCCAGCGCCTGGTCCACCCCTCAGAGCGATTTTGGAACTCTTTCTGGCATGGCCACCAGAGCTGTCGTCCCCAAAATCCGACAACCGAGTTCACGAATTTGCCGCCGTGCGCTTGCGCGGGCAGCCCAGTACAGACGACTCGCTGAGGTGTCCCAAGCTTGGCAATGTGCGCGCACGGTGGCGGTGTCGCCAGCAGGAAGGACCTACTGCCCAACAACGCAAGGCAGGTCGTTAATAGCAGCCGTGACACCTCACAGACGAGGGGCTTCCCGGGAGGGGGCTGAGGAGGCTCAAGGTGGTAAAGACTCCCCGAAAGCCCCGATGGGGACGGGCCAGACACAGAGGAGGTAAAACCTGTCCTT
>PVJL010004984.1:61522-117329 GCA_004026885.1 Lyroderma lyra
GGGGGGGGGGGGGGGGGGGGGGGGGTGCAATGGAGCCTCTTGTCTAAATGGGAGGGTGCGCTACTGAGGTCTGGTGCAACCCAGCCACGTCGGGGTCCCTTACAGAAAGCCCAGCCCAGGGCGGGGAGCCCAGCAGCCTGCGTGCTCCTGGGTGTTGACTGCCAGAGTCAGCCTGGCCAGTAAAGTGGAAGGCGGGGACACGTCCAGGGAGGGGACCCCATTTCCGTGGGGTCAGCTGATTAGGTCGAGGAGGAGGGGAACCTGGACGGGCTCCAGTCGCTGGACTCAGTTTGAGGCAGGAGCTGTGTGCCCTGCTGGCTCTCAGCACGCCCAGCTACGATGTCAGGCCCCCCGTGTCTCTCGTGCTCGTCCGAGCTCAGGCCTGGGGACAGCCACCTAGGACAGCAGTTGGCTGGGAGCAGGGAGCCCAGAAGTCACTCTGACGCTCCGAGAACCTGGGTGGGCTTGCATGAGCGTCATCGTCTCCATGCACAGTACCAGATGGGAAGTCACCCCTTCCGAGACCCTGGGGCCTGTACTGTCACAAAGACCTGCAGGAAACGAGGCAATTACTGTCAGTTAAAAAATGTCATCATGCAGCACCTCCTGAGAGCTAGGTAGCAATTGGGTGGTAAGGGTCGTGGGGCTCCCAGTGCGGGGACAGACGGGTGCTAGGTAAGTCAGTACACGTTTGATGAGGGGTACAGAAAGAAGAGCAGGAGCCATTGAGGACCTAAGAGGAACCCATCATGGCTGGAGGCATCCGGCAAGACCTCGGGGAGAAAGGACGTTTGAACAGAAGAGACGAAGCAGGCAGAGAACATTTCAGGCAGAGGAAAGAGCGTGTGCAAAGGCGCAGAGGTGGGAGCGCCGTGCTATTGAGAAACGTCCCAAGAACCTTGGTGACAAAGGGAGAGGATGATGCGAGGTGTCCATTGGAGTTAACCTATCGTTGGTTTGGTGCCTCTAAGGTCAGGGGTCCTGGGATTTAATTCAGATAGTTTTGTATCAGTTATCGGGCGCTGGGTAACAAACTACCCCAAAAACTGAGCTGTCGCTGGTGAGAGCTAAGATTTGGAGAAGAAAGCGTTTCCCCTGAACTCCCCAGTTCCATGCCTGTCTCGTCACCCAAGAGCCCCGGCTAAAGACCTCGGGGAGCCTGGTCTGCAGAATAAGACGGGCAGGTGTGCCTTTCCCAGCGGGGCTTGTTAGCAGAGGCCCCAGGGGCACCTTTGTTTGTTAAGTGATTGGCACTGACCTCCGCCTGACCCCCAGGCTCCGTCCCAGGAGCATCTGAAGGCAAAGGCTACAGAGACTCCCCGAGGAGTCGGGGGTGGGGTGGGGGCTGGTGAGAGGAAAGCAGGTCTGAGACAGAGCCGCGCTTGTAGCTGGGAGCCCCCCACCGTCTGGGGGTCACGGAGGGACCCCTTCCTCACCCAAAATGTCCGGTAGATTAGCTCTTTCTCCTGTTCTTTCTTTTAACCATTCATTAATTCAGGGAGTACTTACTGCCAGGCACCGTGAGACCCACAAGGGACACAACGGGGATTTATTTGAAAATTAGATACAAGGGGAGGTGAGAGTGCACGTGAAATTAGAGTGGCAAGTTTTATGGGAGCGTTTTAGCAAGAGAGTGTGGCCTGGTCCTGCTCCCTTAGGAGGTCCCTTTTGAGCTCAGACTGGAGAGTAACGAGGAGACATAAAGGTGCAAGGGGACGAATGACAGGTGCAGCAGCCTGTGGGTGGAGTGTGGCAGTCAGCAGAGGGCTGGGGGGAATGCGGGACAAGCTGGGCTGGACGCGCAGGCAGGCCTGGACCGGGAAGGGCCCTGCAGGGCATGTTAGTGCCTTAAGGTTTTGTTTTAATAGCAAAGGGACACCACTGACATAGGAGTGTGTGGACATGGTCACATGGGCACTAAGATCACACTAGCCACAGTGCAGAAATAGGTGTGCGGTGATCCTTTGGGAAGCTATTGTCACATTGCAGGATGAAATGATGACAGTGTGGCCTGGGGGTGGGGGGCGCAGAGCAAGGGACAAGACGAGGCATGAAAGCATTCAAGAGGATTTTAAGACTGTTAATGGGGCAGAGTGTGTCACGGCACTGGACAGAAACGTGAAGGGGAGGAAGGACGTCCTTGGAGTTGCTGACTTAGGCAACAGATGGGTGGTGGCGCCAGTCACAAATACAGGGCACGCTGGGAGGAGACAGATGGGCAGGACCGTGGAAGGTCAGCTCTGGACATCCTGAATTTGAGGCAGTTCCATACGCGCTTCTGGAGCTAAAGGGGCACAAAGGGTGTGAGCCCTAAGCGCTGGCGTCATCGGCCTGTAGGTGACAAGTGTAGCTGCCACCATGGGAGAGATGGTTTGGGGAGAGGGTGCCACAGGGGAGGAAGCCGGCCACACCAAAGCCCTGGGGTGTGAGCCTGCAAGTAGGCAGAGAAGCCAGTGGAGAGAGGTGGGGGCAGTGGGCAGGGGAGAGGGCAGCGGGGAGGGAGAGGCCAGCAGGGTGGAGACGGCAGTGACACCAGGCCTCCCCCTCCTGCATCTGTGGTGACTGTAGTAAGGGCCGTGGCACAGTGGAGCGGGGAGGAGAGGCGGGACTGGGATTTAGGATGGGTTGAGCAGCGCGTGGGAGGTGGGGACACGAGGACAGCTGGGCTGAGAACCCCGGTTGTGAAGGGGGAGGCGGAAGAGGCGAGCTGGAGGCGGCTGTGGGAGGACGGAAGGTTTTTTAAACATGGACGAGACTCGAGCACTTGTAAACGCCCGTGGGGAGAGCCCAGAACTGGGGGTGGGAGCGTTCGTGGGGTGGGGGAGGGACCGCCGGGCTGGGGCAGGTGAGGGTGGTCCCACCCGATGGCCTCTGCAGGTGAAATAGGAAGTGAGGGTTTGGCGGCACGTGTGGCTTTCGCCACCATTCTCCTTCGTCTGGCAGCCCGTGACTGCCCTGTCGCATGGTGAGTGTGGTGGCAGGCCCCCTGCCCTGTGCCCAGGGAGCGGGGTCGCACTGCAAAGGGAGGGCCGTCGGGAGGCCGTGGCAGGGCTGATTTCGGTTTCCCGTTCCCTCGTGGGGAGGCAGACGGGGCGGGGAGGGGGCAGGGCGCGGAGGGCGGCCCTCTCGCTGGGCGTGACCCGCGTTGAGGTGAGACCGGCCTCTGCCTGGGCGGAGGTGGAGAAAGCCTGGGGCTGGAAGGGCGGTGAGAGGGACGCCGCCTGGCGGGAGGGCGTGGCCTCGGAGGGCGTGGCCTGATGGAGCCCCCGCCCCTGAGGAGGGCGGGCGTGGGCGTGGCGTGGGCGGTGGCGGGGCCGGGAATGGCGGGACTTGGCGCCCCCCCGCCGGGGTCAAAGCTCCCTTCCAGCGTGGAGAGTGGTCGCGTTTTGCGGGAGCCGCCAGGCACGCGTGGCCGGCCGTCCTCCCTTCGCAGCCGTGGGGACCAGTGTTGGGGAGGAGACCCTCTTCGGGGTGGCCTGGTGGCGAGGATCCCGGCCTGTAGGAGGCCGACCTGGGGCTGGGAGCAGGGTCCCGGCGGGTGGGGGCGGGGCCTGAGGAGTTGGGGGTGGGCGGTGATGGGGCCTCTTTAATCATTAACGGGCTGATTGAAATCTGAACTGCTGAGCCTCCGGCTTTATCGATTCCCCCTGAAAGCTCAGCTTCTGGGGCCGGTGGCTGCTCGGAGACCAGGGAAAGCGGCCGACCGGGGAGTGTCGGGCCCGGGGGCGGGGCGGGCGGGGGGGGGGGCCCGGAGGGGGGGGCCAGGAAGGAGGGGGGGCCCAGTGAAGAGGCAGCTTAGGGGACATGGGGAGGCCAGAAGCCTGAAGCAGGTTTGGGGGAGGCGCAGTTAGCAGTGGCATGAGGACCCCTGAGAGGAGGAAGGAACCGCAGAGAGGACTACCCTGGAGCCCAAGGTGACGAGGCCCGCGGAGCTGACTGCACGGAGAAATGCAAGGCCCTGAGCTCAGGGGAGGGGCGCAGGCTGGCAACAGTCTAGTCGGCAGGGAGGGCTCACTACGGGTGACCAAGCCAGCTGCTAAGGACAGGGCCATCCCTCTTTGTGTCTGTGAGGACATAGTAGACGTTCCCACAATAGCTCTGGACTGACTGAGGGAGGGGTCAGGCCACAGAGGAGGAAGGAGGGACAAGTAGAAAAGAGGCTAGAAGAAGCTGTGAGCAGGGAACATCAGAAAGGTACCTGTCCATGTTGCTTTAGCCAAAACCAGGGCCCCAGAAAGATGGGACATCACCACACTGGGCTCCTGGCTCCCTGCCGTTCTGACCGCAGGACTCATAGTTCCACGGCACCTCTGAGCAGAGGGGGTTCTTCATGAGGAGCCGCAGGCAGGCAGGGTCAGAAACATGTAAGGACCAACCTGCCATCGTGGTCTCTGCAGCTGCCCTCACTGGCGCCAGCTCCCAGAACAGCTCCTCTCGGAGCTGGAGGGGGACAAACTAGGCTGTCCTCTTAGTGACATGCTTCCAGAGAACCAGAGGAGGAGACAGAATTAGACAGGGACACAGAGGAAGGGCGATCAGAGAGTAGAGACCGGAATGAAGACGACCACACACACACACACACACACACATACACACACACACACACACACACACAGAGACAGTAGAACGTGCTTTGATTCCACAGAGGACAGAAGCAGACACAAGATGTCTGAGGCCACGCAGAGGACGCCATAGGACCACGTGTTCCACTGTGGCCTGTCCAGTTCTGTCCCGTGGAAGCTTCACCCTGGGCATTCCAAAGGGACCACATGCGTCTGGCCAGATGAAGGCCACCGAGGTGGGGGCTCCAGGGCCTCCTGTCAATAACGTCTGTCTCTCTTTCTCCGACAGCTCAACATCCTGGTGGACACGGGGAGCAGCAACTTTGCAGTGGGGGCTGCCCCCCACCCTTTCCTGCATCGCTACTACCAACGGCAGCTGTGAGTTTTGGGGTGCGCTGGTGGAGAACACCCTTCCCAAGGATGCAGGGCCCAGGAGGGTCAGAGGGGGGCGCTCCTCAGGTCCTTTCTTCCCGCTGGGGCAGGGGACGAAAAGAGGGCCACAGGGACCTGGACAGGAGGCGGGGTTGAGGAGGTGCGCTGTGGGAAGGGGGGCGCTGAGGGGCCGGAAGTTCCTCGGTGCTGAGACCAGGCACTTCTGGTGGGAGGCAAAGGGGCAAGGAGAGCAGCCCCGAAGCTCCCAGGGCAACCTCAGGGGTCACACCCTGTCTTCCTGCATGGTGGGGGCAAGGGGACTCCATCCCACATCTCAGGGGCTCTCAGTTCTCCATCAGCACCAGCTAAGCCTAGACTGAGCGGGCGGCAGTGACAGCTTGCTTCGCTGTGTTCTCGCCCGGGGGCGGGCCACTCGTGGTGGCTTTGTGCAGTTCATGGAAGGGAAGGAGACCCTTCCACACACCTCACTGCCTGGACCAGCGTCGGCGACCGGAAGCTAAAACGCCTCTCCTTGCATCACCCAGTGTCCCAGCAGCTGCATCTAGCTAACTGGTGGCAGCAGTTTTTAAGGTGGTAGAGGCAGCAGGGGTGACCTGGGCGTCCCCGTAGCAGCAGATGGCATGAGGACATCGGATGTCTGTGAGGACAGACACATCAGCAGAGGCTCACGTCCCGTTCCTGGGCTTCTCGGCAGGTGCCCAGGCCGCCTGCCCCGACTCCTGCCTCCCCTACGACTTCCCATCTAGAGGAAGTCAGGCCGCGGGCACACACAGGGGCAACGAAAGGGAATTCGTTCGTCTAGTCCCTGTCCCAGCCCCATTACTGTCCCTGTCGCATACACACGGGTCCTAGTTAGTGACGTGATCAAAGGCAGGTGGGGTTGTCACATGTTGATGAGCGTGTTTCACACATGTGGTGTCACACGTCCGTGCTCTGCTGAGATGTGTGGGCAAATCCCTCCTCTGGAAGAATGTGGAGAGTCCCACACTCACCCCGCCTGGTGCTTTCTCTACCACCCGATGGTACCACTGGGTCCCCGGGCAGCAGGAGAGTCAATGGCTCCTTTTCTCTGGGAGACCGATGGAGCCAGGGGTGCGGGTGGGTGGGGGAGAGATGCCACCAACTGTCCCTTCAGCAGTGACAAGCACAATACACAAAGCCTGGGCTTGTTCAGGACCTAGGACCACGAGCCGTGGAGACAGGGCAGGCCCCAGCAACAGCTCCTCTCGTGTGTGTGTGTGTGTGTATGTGTGTGTGTGTGGTCACTCTCCCTCCTGCTCCGGGTGGCTGACCTCCCCAGGAGCTCTGTGGCACAGCCTGGAAGCATCTGACCTTACTCAGAGGCCCTGAGATGAGCCCCGATGCTGGACCCCTGAACCAGCTGTGGTGGTTGTGCATCCACAGACCTCTGCCTTCTCTCCCACAGGTCCAGCACATACCGGGACCTCCGTAAGGGCGTGTACGTGCCCTACACCCAGGGCAAGTGGGAGGGGGAGCTGGGCACCGACCTGGTGAGCATCCCCCATGGCCCCAATGTCACCGTGCGTGCCAATATCGCGGCCATCACTGAATCCGACAAGTTCTTCATCAACGGCTCCAACTGGGAGGGTATTCTGGGGCTGGCCTACGCCGAGATCGCCCGGGTGAGTGCAGGAGGCCCAGCCCGGACACGTGTGTGCGCATCACCCGGGGACCGAGCGGGGACAGGAAGGAGACTCAGGGAAACACATCAGCTAAAGGGGTGACTCATGGGGGACAGGGTGTCTGTCTGAATCCCGTCCCTGCACTGTGGCGGGCATAGGAACAGGCTGTGGGTCCTGCGGACCCTGGGATCTTTAAGAGGCTCCTGCACCTCAAACAGGTGAGGCACACGGGGCACAAAGCTTCTACAGCTCCGTGGGCCCATCCGTACCCCTGTTTGCACCGCCAGGGTCTCCTGCTGACCCCCAAACCTCAGCACCCCAGGGCAGTCTTTTCCAGGGAGCCCCCCACCCCCGCCTCCGCCCACTGGGGCCCTCTGGGCGAGGACTCACCCCGGTCTCTCCGTGGCAGCCCGACGACTCCCTGGAGCCTTTCTTTGACTCGCTGGTGAAGCAGACCCACGTCCCCAACCTGTTCTCCCTGCAGCTCTGCGGCACCGGCTTCCCCCTGAACCAGTCGGAGGCACTGGCGTCTGTGGGAGGGAGCATGGTGAGCAGGGCCCCTCGGGGCGTGCGGCCCTGGGCGGGGGCGCCCTCCGCCCCAGCTCCTGACCCCTCCGAGGCCACACCACCGCCTCAGGCCCCACTACCTGCCCCACGCCTCGCATTCTTGCAGAAGGGTTCAAGGCACCCCATAGACACACGTGGAGGGGGGCAGGGATGGCAGGAAAATTGCAGAGGACACGCAAGTAAGAGCTGCTGCGTTACAGCTGCTCTGATGACCAGACGGCAGAGGCGCTACAGAGTTTGCAAGTCTGTTTATTAGTCAGTCAGGACAACTCCAGCTCCAACAGCAGAGAAAAGTAACGTTTGTAATGGAAGCAAATCACTCATTCAACTTGTGTTGTGCCAGTTGGGGTTTAAATAGCTTCCTGTCGAGGACTGTGACGCTGAATCCGATCATCGAAGACCCTGGACAGTCCCCGCCCCCCCCCCCCCCCCCCCCCCCCCCCCCCCCCCCCAGCACAGTCCTAACACAGGAGACGCTCTAGGTCCCTGGGGCGTGGTTCGCTGAGAGGCAGAAAGGTGAGGCAGCAACCCCAGGAGTTCCTGCTTCCTCCCTGGGTGCCAGTCGTCCCTCCGTGCTGGGACTCGGACACCTGCCCCTTTCCTCCCTAGATCATTGGGGGCATCGACCACTCGCTGTACACGGGCGGCCTCTGGTACACGCCCATCCGGCGGGAGTGGTACTACGAGGTGGTCATCGTGCGGGTGGAGATCAATGGACAAGACCTAAAGATGGACTGCAAGGAGGTAAGGGGACCGGGGCGGGGGCAGGTGGGGCACAGTGTGAGGTCGGACCCTGGGCAGAGGGGCAGGACCCAGGGCTTGGAGCTGGGGACTTCCACAGGGCTCTCGCGGCTTCTGGGCCAGTAATGAAACCAGCACTCGGGGCCCTGGTCACTGCTTTGCTTTATGGCCGTGGGCGGGCTGTTTGCAAGGCAGTGTGATGCGGTGGGGTCCGTCCCTCCGGAAGCCCTGGGCGCAGTCCAGCCCCCTGCCCTTAGGCAAGTCACTGTGTTGTGCTTCAGTTTCCTCGTCTGCAAAGAGAGGCAGAAAGCAGCTTCCCCACGGGGGGCAAAGACAACGGAAAGGGACAAAGCCTTTGTCCCAGTGCGCCAGCCTCCCGTCAGGGGCAGTGACACCGGCGGGGTCTGCCTTCCCGAGGTCCTTCACGTGTGCTCAGTTGGCACAGCTGTACAACCACGCCACGAGGGCTTCCCATTTTCCAGATTGGGGGGACGTCTGCCCCCCGGCAGTAAGAGTTAATACTGCCGGCGTCCCGGGTGCCAGGCCCCGCGCTGAGCACCTCGGAGGCCCGCATCCATCCCTTCCTCGTGACGCCTGGAGGCAGGTACTTTTGTCACCCTCATTTTAAAGATGAGGGAGTTGAGGCACCAAGGTTAAGCAGCTTGCCCGAGGAGATACCCACCCAGGCAGGACCCGCAGTCAGAGCCTGGCGTGGAGGACGGCTCCCGACTGTCCCCTCCCCCTCGCAGTACAACTACGACAAGAGCATCGTGGACAGTGGCACCACGAACCTCCGCTTGCCCAAGAAAGTGTTCGAAGCTGCAGTCAAGTCCATCAAGGCGGCCTCCTCGGTCAGTGGGGCAGGGACAGGGGTACCGTGAGGACAGTCAGAGGGCTGCGTGGGACGCACATTGTCCCACAAGAGCCAGCATGTCCACCCTTAGACCCTGCTGGCCCAAGACCCTTCTCCTCCACACCCACCACACGGAGCCTGGGCTCACGTCCTCCAGGTCCTGGGCTCATGTCCTCTAGGTCCCCGGTTCGGACGTTCCACAGAAAAGCACGGACGGGCGCGGGCGGCGTGGTCTGACGTGGGGAGGCAGCGCGGCGGCGGTGGGTGGCGGCCTCACCCGTCCCTGTCACCGCAGACGGAGAAGTTCCCCAACGGCTTCTGGCTCGGGGAGCAGCTGGTGTGCTGGCAGGCGGGCACCACGCCGTGGAACATCTTTCCTGTCATCTCACTCTACCTGATGGGCGAGGTCACCAACCAGTCCTTCCGCATCACCATTCTCCCGCAGGTGCGTCCCTGCCGGGCCGGGGGGACCCCAGCGGGAGGACGGGGACGCACAGGGGACAGCAGGCATGGCTTCCGGAACCGGAAGGCAACAGCGATGAGTGTCCAGTGGCCAAGGGCTCTTGGGCAAACCGAGTGCTCGGGGTTCAGTGACGGGGAAGGGAGGGGTGGCCGGAGGGCAGACACCTAGGGGGCGGGGACAGGGCAGGATGGGGTGAGGCGAGGCAGCCATGGCTCACACCTGGCCACCCCACCCTCAGCAATACCTGCGTCCCGTGGAGGACGTGGCCACGTCCCAGGACGACTGTTACAAGTTCGCCATCTCTCAGTCGTCCACGGGCACCGTCATGGGGGCGGTCATCATGGAAGGCTTCTACGTCGTCTTCGACCGGGCCCGGAAGCGCATCGGCTTTGCCGTCAGCGCGTGCCATGGTGAGCGCGCCAGGGTGCGGGGCTGGCCCGTCCCCGCGGTCCCTGCCCAGCAGTCAGAACCCCGGGGCCTCAGGCCAGGCCACATCCTGCGCAAAGCTCGTGTCAGAGCTGCTGCTTTTGGGTTGCCGGGCGCGGTCACCCTGGCCTGGATCTGGGAGCCCCGCTGGAGACCCAGGACAGCAGGTGTCATCGGCGCCCTGGGAAGCTCCAGACCCGGCGGGGGCTGCTGTACGGTGAGGGCGGAAGCAGGTGTACGCGGGGCGGGCATCTTGGTCAGCTCAGGACGCATGACGTCCAGGTAGCGTTCCTACCGGACAGGCATCCAGGAAAGGGCTGTGGCTCCCGGCGGCTGGGGAGGAGACGTGTCCCCTGCTAGCCCTGCTCTCTGCGGCCGACTCCCGGCTCACGTCAGGGCCCGGCAGGAAGTTCAGTGTCGTCTAACCCTTTCCAGTGCACGACGAGTTCAGGACGGCGGCGGTGGAAGGCCCCTTCGTCACCCCGGACATGGAGGACTGCGGCTACAATGTCCCCCAGACCGACGAGTCCACCCTCATGACCATCGCCTACGTCATGGCCGCCATCTGCGCGCTCTTCATGCTGCCGCTCTGCCTCATGGTGTGCCAGTGGCGCTGCCTCCGCTGCCTGCGCCATCAGCACGACGACTTTGCCGACGACATCTCCCTGCTCAAGTGAGGCGGCCCAGGGGCAGAAGACAGACATCCCCCGGACCACACCTGCGTGGTCACTTTGGTCACAAGGAGACAGAGGTGGCACCTGTGGCCGGAGCACCTCAGGACACTCCCCAACCTGCCAATGCCTCTGCTGTGACAGAAAAGAAGTGAGACCTGGCAAGGTGGGCCCCGGGGGCCGCGCTGCAGGGAACAGGCGGGAAGCACGCTCTGGCGGTGGCCACGCTCTTGGTCACCTCCAACCGGAGGTGGGAAATTCTGCTGCTTGAAACCTCAGCCCTGAACCTTTGCCCACCGTCCCTCTCGGTTCTCCAACCCCAAGTCTCGTTACTTAGTTCCAGAAGTAGTGGCGTCACACCCAGGCCCCCAGCATGTGTCTGTAGGACCCTGGGAGAAAGGGCCAGCCGTCTCCTGCTGGCCAGTCAGCGGGGCGGACGCAGGGTGCGCTCTGCTTTCTTTAGAGACAGGAGGTGTATCCCCGCGCCCAGCGTGGGTGCAGAGTGCCTCTTGAATTAAACGGAAAATAACCAGACCGATTATCTGTACAAAGGGGGGCAGCTGGTGGCGGAGGAGAGAAAGACGGGGGACGCTTGGCATCAATGCCCAGAAAGGCAGGAGCCCCCTCCTCAGTCCATTCTCGACTTCATCTCCAAGACAGAGCCCCGTCTCGTGGCTTCTGTGGCTGCAGCCTGACCGAAAGTGAGATGAGAAGAGGGGCTACCTCAGCCAAGCAGCTCTTTCTAGCTCTGAAAAGTGAAGTGCCCGCCGAGTGCATCTAGCGAGTGGATTTCTCCCTGGCCCATTCCTCCTGTCTCTACCCAAATGCTCTGCTCTGCATAAGCTTGCTAGCACTGAAACACCCCAACCCCGGGGGGCCCCACTGAAACACCCCAGCCCCAGGGGGCCCCACTGAAACACGCCATCCTCGTGGAGCCCCAGCTGCCCTACACAAAAGTGGTCACACAGAGCGGGCTGGGCTGCGTCCTCCTGGTTCGTCTTCGCCCCCTTCCCCAGGCCCCCGGAGCCTCGTGCTGAGGTGCTAGGGACAGACAGGCCTGTCCTACCTAATCCTTGAGAGTGGACTCCTGAAATCACCCAGGAGGCGTGGGGGGGACACCCCATACTCCAGCCTGGAGTTCTTGCATGGCTGGTGAGTTGGGGTGAAGTCTTCACACAACGCAGAGCATTGCCTTCTCATCCTCTCTGTCGTCCCCTCTATTTATGTGGCTAAGGCACCCCACAGTGGCACGTTATGCCAAGAGTGTCAGGGACACAGGGCTTTCTGGTTCTAATGTCATCGCCTTCAATGTCACAGCTGCCTGCAGAACGGATGGCAGCTGCAGGGCCCCCTCACTCCCTTGACCAGAGCCCCTTGTGGAGGCCATCCCGTCCCCCGCCCTGTTCTCTGCTCCCCGCTACTAACAGGACTTGGGAACCCAGGCTGGTTCTTGGGCTAGGTCCTGGGGACCAAGTTCATCCCCCAGCAGTTCTAACCCAGTTGAGTCCAACACCAGTGTTTGTGAGAAGAGCTGAGTGTTCTGGTACCCACTGGAGCCGCCTCCCGCGTGGGCAGCACACTGCTCCCCGGTACGGGACCTGCCACGTGCGGAGTCACTCCCTGATGACAGAGAGGGGCGTACAAGGAGGGCCCCCGAGAGCCGGGCCCCAGCCCGCCGCCCACAAGCCATAACCGATACAAGAGCCCTGAGTCACAGCTGCTGTCTGGATTCATCCCCTGCACTGGTGCTGCTCCGGCCGACGGGGGACACCCGTGACCAGAGACCGACGGGAAGACGGAGGCTGTCCGTGTAAGAAACTTCCAGAACTGCTACCGTGAAATGAAAATGCCGCATTCTGCTTTACAATTTCTACCCGTGTGGGGAAACTGGCTTTTCCCCAGCTCTTCCAGCACATGAAACTCACCCTCTTCATTCGTCAGATCTTCTTTTAGGAGAAAACTTGGGCTTATTTTCCATTTCCGTTACTTCCTTTCCACCCTGAAACTACGAACTGAGTGTAAAAAAAGATCTTAACAAAAGCGTCTGGCTTGTAAAAATATGTACTACGTAGCTCTGTTTTTAAGTTCTCCCCCGCACCTGAGCGTGCCATCTGCACGCACTGCGTGTGGCTTCACCCCCGCGGCCACGGGCAGGCGGGGCAGGGAGGGCGGGGGCCCAGCTCAGAGCTGCCCTCTGACCGCCCCTGAACAAGAACAGCAACAGCGCACCCCAGTCCCACATGCGACCCTCTGAAGCGCCTGTCCTCCGCGTTCAGGGGCTTTTCCTGGGGGGCAGCTGAGCCCCCACCTGCTGCCCCCTCCTTCGCCCTACTCCTGTGGCTTCGAAGGTTTGTGGAAAGGAAACTGTTCTTTACACACATTTCTCATTTCTGAATTTTCGGGGGATGCTGCAGAGCTGAGGGAAATAGTCTTAGGATTACAAGACCAAAATGCCTGCCCCCACGGAAGGGGCTGGGCTTCCATCTCCCACGTTCTCTGATCACCGCTGTTCCCCAACTGGCGCCATATTTCATTAACCAAAGAGAGGGGGCCACCTGACCTCTATGGGGGTGGACGGGGGCCATTTCCATCACCTCCAAGACGCCGAGGAGGTCCTGGGAGACAGCTGCTCACGCCAACGCCAGTCCCCAAACCGGGGCAAGTGAGCCCATCGGCAAGACGAGTGACAGGAGAGGAACACAAGCGGGAGAGGACTCAGGTGGCTCCTAAAGGAAGTCTCTGCCGCCCTAAGAGAAGTGTCTCCAGGTCCCAGAAGGGGGACAGTCCAGCTGCTGGGAGTGATAACATGCCTGCCCTGGAGGTAATGTTTTCAAAATCAACACCGAGTCTTTCCTCGTGGAACCCAAAGGAGAGCAGTTTGGGCCGGACTGAAGAGGAAGGGCAGGAGAGGTAGCGCTCCAGCAGAGCCACTGCTTTGCTGGGTGCAAACCTGAGCATCCCAGGTGCTCAACCAGCAGCGTAGGGAGCAGACCGGCCCCGACGGGATGCCCAAGACAATGGCTTACAAACCTGACACCCCACGCCTCCCTCACGTCATGCTGGCCCCCACTTTTCCCAGGACAGGAGATGGCCCCCATGACCTTCTTGCTTTGAAATTAAAACCTAGCATCCCAAGATCATTCTGAAAGTAACTTTGCAGACATTCCTCAGCCCAATGCCTGCCTGGGGCTCGCCCAAGGTCATCAAACCATGTGGTTGTGAACCAGCTGCCTTAACCTTCGGGGGGAGGGGTCAGTTAGACTAGCAGTGAGGGGAAGACGGAGGACTTGACAGGGCTGGCCGAGTCCGTGCCAGAAGGGCTGGCTTGGCCCCGGAAGACCTGGCGAGGGTACTCGTTCTAAAGAGAAGACTATCCAGGAGGCGGGGGACCGAAGTTTGGGGGTGTGGGGGACGCGACCTGGTTACATGGTCACTCTCGGACTGTGAATTCTGCTGATGTAACAGCACGTTCTGTAAACCTGCCGTCTGTGTACAGATAATGAGCGCTAACACAGTAAAACGTTCAATGAAAAGCCAAAGTATTAGGGTTCCATTATTTTTTCCCTCCATCAGTCTCACTCTATCCACATGGAGTGGTCGCTAGGACATCACTGAGGGCTCCGGGGCTGTCAGGAAGCCAGGCCTCTGGCTGGACCGCGGTGAGCACTGGCCTCAGATCTGCGTACATGGTCGTAGGAGGTAGGCCGGTGGCTGAGCCAGGTCGCAGCAGGACGGCCCTAGAGCGACGGGAGCTTCCCAGGTGGTTTTTATGTTGCGTGTGGAAACAGCCCTAGGCAGGCATGTCAGAACTTCAAGGCCGAACTACACATCATCTCAGCTACAGTCTGCATCCCTCAGAGGAACCGGAAGGGGAAGGGGACAGTTCTGCATGATATATATACTCTCATTTACGAACACCTGAACACAGACTTCTATACACACATTACCTGTGTAATAAAAATGTACATGGCGTGAGTATATGTCACTGTATAAATATAGAGTTTTAGAAATCTTGAACCCGCGCTTCCTGTTCACATCAGTTTCTCCTCTTCTTCCTCCCCAGTCAGGTCCATCATTTAAGAGTTGGACAAAAGGGACAAGTGTCATTTGTGTTGGTCTGGGCCCAGAATTTGATACACTAGAAAGAAAGAAAGACATACCTCAGGTTTATCTGGGCAGATGGAGGGAAGGAGGCAAGCGTGCATCAGGGTTCAGCAGGCCTAAGCATGTCTGTGAGTCAGAAGAGCCCTTGCTGGGGGACAGAAGGCTACTTCGTTGGCTCTTGCCCCTAGGAGCTCTCCAGAGCACGTGAGCCTGTGCTTCCCGTAGTGAACACGAACACCCCCTAGTAAAGGGGGAGGCTGCTCCCCGAGAACACCTGGGCTTCTCTTCCATACGTGCAGGGGGAGGGGAGCTCCCCTCTGGTACCACCCCCCCCCGACTCAAATCTTAATCAGGATTCTCCCCTACCAAGAACTTGATGTAAACTCAGTGTCTACCTCTTGGGGGAAAAAATGAGCAAAACAAAACAGCAAGGAAGGACTCCCCCCTGCTGCTGGGAGGCTCCTGCTGCCTGGGGACGTGGTAGGAGACAGAACTAAGCCGTCCTTTGGGGAAGGTCATCTCTCACAGGTAGGCCTTCGACCAGCATGTTCACGGAGTTACCGACCTGCTGTTCAGGACCCCTAGTCCCTTGCTCTCACCTAAGCAAGGTCCCTGGCAATGCTACATCTGAAACAGTAGTTAGATTCGTAGATCTTAGTGCCAGTTTTCCAAGCAGTGCTCTCGTGTGAAGTGCTCCTCCCGCCCCCGAAAGGAAGAGGGGCAGGGAGCTGGGACACCGTTCTGCGCTCCGCTGAAGTCTGAGCCACAGCTTACGGAAAGCCTCGTGTTCAGACATGAATGGTGAGCCTCGACCCTAAAATGTCCAGGGAACGTTCAACGATCTGATGTCAGAAAAGCAAGTGGAGCCCGCAGGCCTCTGTGGCACCCACCTCCTTGTGCAGCACGTGGGTGCAGGCCATTGGGTGCAGCTCGCTGGGCTGGACGAGCTTCTGGCACATGAGACACAGCTTGCAGGGGGCCGGTGCCTGTGGGACGGAGGAGGGACAGTCACAAGGGGAAGAAAGCCGGGCCTCCTCACCTGCTCCGCCCACGGCTCTATCCACGAAGCAAAGTCACACCCGAAGAAATAAAAGTTCTCGTACAGATTCTGCCGAAAGTCCTTGCATTTTCCCAACGGGGGCTGCTAACCCACCGCCCCCCGGCCGGTGAGAGCTCTCTCATCACTGCACCCACTAGCCCCCTGACCCCACCCCTGTGCACATCCCAGTCTTACGTGTGAAGACCTCCCGGGATAGGAGACTTGGGCAGAAGGCAAGAACACTGGGGTGCTGATTTGGGCCACTGGAGCAGGGAACAGGGCCCGGATCCGACCCAGGGGCTGCAGGCAGAGACAGCGTCGGAGAGAAAAGAATCGCATCACAGAGCACGTGACCACAGGGAGTGGCTCGGTCTCCGGCCCAGGCTGGGAACTAAATGCAGACCCGACACCCCGGCTGCAGCGCGCGGCTGCCCCCCAGCCGGCAGGTCCGAGGTCTCCCGGAGGCGCGCGCTCACCTGGGCACCAGCGGCCACTCGCTCGTGCTCTGCCAGCCGGGCGGCCACCAGCTGGATCAGCTCCTCCATGGTCAGGCCGGCCATGGTGGTGCGCGCCGTCTTGATCTGCTGCAGAATGTTGGTCATCTGGGCCCTAACACAGAGCGGGAGAGAGGTGACGCAGCACTCCCGGTGCAGCCCACGAGCGTCCCCTGACATCCCTCAAGGACCTCAAGATACTCACTTATTGCACTGCGGGAACCGAGCCAGCAGCTTTTCCAGGATCTTCTCCAGTTTGTCTACTGGTTGGGGCCGGGGGGTTTCAGTAGAGGCCTTGACACCACCCAGGCCTGGGGGAGGCGGGATGGAGGCAGCGGGGGGCATGTGTGGGCCATGGGGGCCAACGAGGGAGCCCAGGCCAGGGCTGTTTCTCCCCTGGGAGCCGGGCAGGGGTGGGGAAGGCTGGCTGGGCTGGGACAGGGCAGGGTTCAGGACGGGGAACGACAAGGAGCGGGGGTCTGCGCTGGGCATGACCATGGGCATCGCCACCTGCCCAATGGAGAAGGGCATCCGGGGAGCCAGGGAGGGGCTGGGCTGCAGCACCTGGAGCAGGAAGTCTGTCTGCAAGGGGACGGCGTTGGGACAAGAGAGGAGGAAAGACAACTGCCAGTTAGGGAACGGGGGCCGAAAGCGATGAGCCACGTTCACTGCACACCAGTGTCTTCCCACAAATGACAGGGGACAGTCCCAGGCTCTGCCACCAGCACTCCTACCTCGGACGGGGGCGGCGGCAAAGTGGGCGTGGGGATCTGAGGAAGGCTGCTCAGCTTGGCTCCGTTCCTCACGAGCTGGATGTGACTGTTAAACTGGTCCTAGCAAAGAGGCGGGGGAGACTCAGCCCTCCCTGCAGAGGGAGCTGAGGGAGCGTCTCTCCGACGAGAGCACTGTCCACACGAGGACAACACAGGGAGTGGGGGACAGGCCCCCGCGGCGATGCAGAAGCTCCCCCCACCACCGGAAGTGTGCGCGCACTGAACATATCGGGCCCGGTGGTCACCCGCTGGGGCTCCTACCCGAACACTCGTCTTCATCATCCGAACCCCATTCAGCCTCGTCTCCCACTCCTGCTTGGAGCGAACTGTCTCTAGCGTCGGAGGAGTCGACCTTTCAAGAAAGCAACAGGAACATGCAAGGTTAGAGGGAGACCACTCCTTGGCCGCGGGGCCGGCACACAGTAGCTGGCCACTCAAGCAAACCCAAGAGAGGGCCGAGACCAAAGGTCAGCTGCCTCACTCCAACTCCAGCATCGCTGAGGCCAAGCACTGGAGAGAAGGGAGCAGCCACAGGGCAGGGGGGGGGGGTGTGTGTGTGTTCTCATCTGCCTGTCATGCCCAGGGGTCCCCCCAAAAGGAGGCCAAAGGGGGAGAAAGGACAATAAAGAAACAAGTCTCCAAAGGCATTCGTTACGTGTTGGCAGTATAAAGGAGACTGTTTCTACAACTGGAAGTGTACAATAGGAAATACAGAACTGCAGGGGCGTAGGAGAGAGCTGCGAAATGCAGAAATCTGCACGAGAGGAAGAAAAGTCAGCAAACAGTCACGACTGCGTAGACAGAGAGGCCCTTGAGGCTCCTGGAAGACAGAAGTGCCAGGCCAGCTGGCTGAGGGTTTCAAACCCAAACCACCGCCACCACACAGCCCAGCGCTGTGGGGCCACCACAGTAACCTGGAAGGGCAGGCGCTTACTTGAGGTAAGTCAGGTGCAGCTCTGCCTCCTTCTCGGCCTCTTCCAGCTTCAGCACCAGCAACTCCTTCCGACTCTCCAGCGACAGGATCTAAGGAAACGCACACACACACTCACTCCGCACTGATTTTGCACACACACAGCTTCCCCTCGGTGGCTACAGCAAGTGCCCAGTGGCTACGTGGTGTAATACGTCTGCGCCTAGCGGTGCGACACCACAGCCAGGGGCATGCCACCCGGAAGCCCGAGACCAAGGCCTTCAGCACAGCAGCTCCTCTCACCTCTGCCTTCCAGGCGCGCTCTGTCTCCTCCATGATGTTGCGACTGATTTCACCGTCCTGATTCTTGAGTCTATCCAGTTCCATTTCCCACACCTCCCTGTAAGACAGGGACGCGAGAGCAAGACTGAGCAGAGAGAGACACCAAGAGTGTCTGCCAGGAAGGTCACAGGAAGTCTTCCTCTAAGTGTTAACGAAGGATACAGACAAATGATGTCAAAAGACACCTGTAACTGCAAAAAGTCAAGTAAACGAAGGTAAAGATGGAAGTAAAACTGTTCACCTCTCCCCAGGGCAGGAAAAGCTGCTCCTAAAGCCACTGAAGGCAGAACGCTCCCGTGTTCAAGGAGGGCCCCAAGCCCTCACGGTGTGCCTCGCATTCTACTTCGCAGCCCGTCTCCTGGTCTGAGCACTGCAGTGCACACGGCCGAGCACGGGGTCCATTTAGTGCTCACCTCCATTCCCTGCGACGCACACGGGCCCTGGCGCACAGATTTCCCTGTTCTCCTCGCTACAGTAAACGTTCTCCCAAAGGAGCAGTCTTCTCTTCACACTCAGGACTGCTCACGTCCACTGGTGTCCTCCCTTCTCACCTCTCCCCCACCGAGCCCCACCCCGGAGTGTCACACACACAGGCTGGATACGGGTGACCAGGTGCCTGGTTTGCCGTGTCCGCGGGGATCCCCGGATGTGCGGTCAGTGCCCTGCTCAGGACTGCAGGTCCCGACGAAGGAACGGGGCCAGCCAAAGAAATCCCCTTGACTGTAGTAAGTTTTGTGGCTGGAAGCAGCCGATTACCCCGCTCAGTGGGCAGAGTAAAGTGTTCCCGTTATTTTCACCGGATTTTAAAAGGTGAAATGAGAAGAAAGGGTTGGGAGGAGACACCTAAGAAAAATGTTCCCAGTTTTCTTCAGTGAGAGAAACAATCTTATTCCTCTTCTGTTTTCTCAGCAGCCTTAATATTGAAAAGGGAGCAGGGAGCTCCCTGGTGGTGCAGTGGCTGAGGCGCTGGCGCTGTCAACGCTGCAGCCTGGGTTCGATTCCCAGCCAGGGAACTAGCCACTACTACAAAACAAATATTAAAAAATAAATAAATAAAAGGGAGCAACTCACTCAGCAAATGGCTGGTCTCGTCTTCTTTTACTCAACCCAACCGTCTGCACACCCATCCTCTAGTCCACAGACGTGTGTGTGTGTGTCTCACACACAGTGAGTCACCCACGGATTCACTAACATCCGTCTGCCCTTCCAGTGACAAGTCCCCTCACACACCAGAATGACTAAGGGGGCACTTTCTTCCTTACTCTCCATGTGATGTCCTCTCCAAATTAACTTCCTGCCACAGGAAAAACCCTCTAACAGTTCTTTAGGAAAAGGTTCACAGGTAGATGTGTTTTCCTGCTACAACATATTCCTCAAGTTAAAAAATACACAAGCAGTCAGAATTCTCTTCCCATGAGGATATGTGAGTATGTTGTAGGGTCAATGACCACTTGGCCTACTGGTCACTCTTCGACAGGTGGGTAACTGCAGGAAAACGTTACAGTTGCCTTCTCTGACTGATGTTATTCTTGCCGACTGTAGATGCTCACTGAATTCTAACTTTGTTAAATACATTTTCCAACTACATGCCAACTCGTATACACTTACGTTAGGAAAATCCTCTCACCATGCCCCTGGGGACATTTCACATACTCACACACACACAAATATTCTCCTCTGGACATCTGGCCACACCTACCTCACTGGGATCCAACAAGACAAGCAGGACTAGGAGCACCACAACCACAACCACTGCCAGCAAACAACTGAGTGGTTGCAAATATGCTCAGCCTCATCCGCTAACTAGCTTGTAACATACGTATCGTAGTCACTCCACTAAAGGGTACTACACGCCAGCAAAAATAAAAAATCAGTTCCCTACAGTCAATGGTCAAAACAATTCTTGATAGAAGAGGACTACGGAGTCTATTCTAACTTTGCTAATGCGTGGTCGGTCTACTTTCTTCCAAGTCCCACGCTTCTGATATTTTGCACAGTCATTTCAGGGAATCAATGGTTCAAATGAACAAATCCCACCAGATTGCGTAAGCCTGACCTGCTGCAGGTCCCAATGTTTGCATAATTTTAAAAATTATTTTTTGTTTCCATCATGTAAATGATACATTTTATAACAAGTTTAGAAAATATAAAACATAAGGAATCTAACGTAGAGAGATCCCAACTCTTCTATTTAGTTGTGTGTCTCTAGGCAAGTTATTTAATCTTTCCAGGCCTCACTTTCTGAAAAATTAGTAATAGGTGCATCTCAGGAGTTCACAGAGAAAACACACATAAAGGATTTAACATGGTGCCTAGTACATACCCAACCAATGTTCTTTCTTAGGTTTTTAACTCCATTTCTCACAATTGCACCAACAAAGAATCATTATTATACTTCTTTTCAGCCCTCTAAGAATAGGTATTTGGGGAGTTCCCTGGTGGTGTAGTGGCTAAGGCTTCGGTGCTATCAACGCTGCGGACTGGGTTTGATTCCCAGCCAGGGAGCTACCCACATTAAAAAAAAAAAAAAAAAAAGAATAAGTATTTGTACATTTAATATAAGTATACGTAATAAACAAATCCATTATATATGCTTCTCAAAGATTGTAAATTTTATCTTATTCTTTCAACCTAATGTGTTTTTCCATATCATTAAGTATTCTTCAAAAATGGGATTTTATTTATTTATTTATTTTTTTATGTGGATAGTTCCCTGGCCGGGAATTGAACCCAGGCCACAGCACTGACAGCACCAGCAACAAAGCCTTTAGCCACTACACCACCAGGGAACTCCCAAAAATGGGATTTTAAAATAACAACCCATTGTACATATATACCATTATTTATTTAGGTATGCTCTTAAGCTATTTTCAATTTCACAATTATAAACAAGGCTATAATGAGCAGGTGTGCATAGCACTAGCACAGGTTAATGATGAAAGCAACGTACACAGACTGGAGGGGAAGCTACTTACAGTAGCTAACAACACAACCTCTGTGGCCAAATTAAGATCTGAGTTCAAATCCAGACCCTACTGCTATCCATGTAAACTGTGGCAAGTTACTTAACTTTTCTGTGCCTCATTTTCTTCAAATAAAATGGGGACAATAAAGGACTGCACCTCAGGCAGAGCTGTTGTGCGTATTAAATGACTTAAAATACGTAAAATACAACAGTCTCTGGCATAAAGTTGAGAACTTAATAAATGTTAGTTATCATATGGATGTTAGAATATTTTCCTTCAGAGAAACTAAACGTTTTCCACCACTAGCGGTGGTGGACACCAGGGGACTTCCATGCAGACAGCAGAGGCAAGGTGTCTTATGAAATACCCTCAACAGTCCGAGAGGGGGCTAAAAATTAAGATGTGGAGTCCTTGGCCCACATACTTTCCTTTCAGAATATACTGCACTCTAGGCAAGGCGAAAGGAAACAAAACAAAAACTGCTGGGTGAGTTACTATTATCGGGTTACCTGTGCTGAATTTGGGGTAGGGTATGAAATCATTTTCACTGAGGCTGAAGCTAATACAAACCAATATAGAATGAATGAGATGGGACAAAAAGCAGAAAAAATTCATCCTGGGGCCAATTCTGAGGCTAGAAATCGTCCTTGATCCA
Organism: Lyroderma lyra; assembly: GCA_004026885.1. NCBI lineage: Eukaryota > Metazoa > Chordata > Mammalia > Chiroptera > Megadermatidae > Lyroderma > Lyroderma lyra. The sequence goes on from PVJL010004984.1 coordinate 83,125, forward strand.
ATTAATTCAACAACATTTATTGGGCAGCCTAATGCTAGGCACTCTGCTAAAATCCGGGGATAGAAAGGTGCCTAGTCCCTGCTTCTAAGACGCTCACAGTCCAGTAGTTTTCCAGGTGAATCAAAGAAACAGGAAATTCTGGGCAGAACAGACGGCACATGCGAAGGCCAAGGGTAAGAGCACACGAGCTGTGAATGGAACCCTGACGCCTGCGACAGCGCGGACAGGCCTAGAAAGTACCATGCTGGGAGAAGGCAGTCAGACAGAGAGAGAAAGTGTCATTGGATTTCATTTACACGTGGAATCCAGAAAACAAAATGAACAAAGTAGAAACAAACTCACAGATAACGGAGAACATTCTGATGACTGCCAGACTGGGGGAGGGTAGCGGGGTGAAAAAGGGGAAATAGTAAGACGTGAAAATTGCCAGTGGCCAAAACAGTCATGGGGGTGTCAGGGACCCCACGGGTATACAGGCAATGATACCATAATAACTACGTATCGTGTCGGACGGGCACTAGACTTACTGGGTGATCACTTCATAAGTTAGATAAATGTCTAATCACTGTGTTGTACCCCTGAAACTAATACAATATTGCACGTCAACTATAATTGAAAAATAATTGTTTTTCAAAAATTTGAGGGGGGTTCCCTGGTGGTGTAGTGGCTGGGCTTCGGCGCTCTCACCACCGTGGCCTGGGTTTGATCCCTGCTCAGAGAACCAACCAAAAAAAAAAAAAATTGACAAAACCTCTGGCCAGACTCATTAAGAAAAAAAAAGACACAATCAGAAAAGAAAGAGAAGTTACAACAGACACCACAGAAACGCAAAGGTTTATACAAAAATACCATGAAAGGTTACATACCACCAAATTCGATAACCTAGAAGAAACGGAAAAATTCTTAGAAATACACAACTTGCCTAGACTGAACCATAAAAAACTGAAAAAGCTAAATAAGCCTATCATTAGTAAGGAAACTGATACAATAATCAAGAACCTCCCAAAACTAAAGTCCGTGGCTAGAGATGGCTCCACTGGTGAAATCTACCCAACATTCAGAGATCTAATACCAATCCTCCTCAACCTCTTCCAAAACATGGAAGAGGAGGGATGCTTCCCAATTCATTTTATAAGGCCAGCGTTACCTGGACACCAAAATCAGGCAAGGACCACACACACACAAGAAAATTAATTACAAGCCAGTATCGCTGATGAAGAGAGATGCAAAAATCCTAAACAAAACACTAACAAACCAAATGCAACAATACATTGACAGGTTCCTACATCACATTCAAGTGGGGTTCATTCCAGGCACGCAAGGACAGTTCAACATTTGCAAGTCAATGTGACACACCACACTAAAAAACAAAAAGATATTAAATCGTTATCATTGTATCAATAGATACAGAAAAAGCATTTATTTGACAAGATCCAACATCCATTTATGCTTAAAAAACACTCAGTCAAACAGGTACAGAAGCAAAGTCCCTCAACATAATAAAGGCTTTATAAAGACAAACCCTCAGCTAATCTCATGCTCCATGGTGAAGAGCTGAAAGCTTTTCCTCCAAAGACAGGAACACGCCAAGGATGTCCTTCTCACCACTGTTACCCAACACACTCTACACTCAGACTGTCATCTTCCTCAGACTGTGAAGCTGACAGCGGAGGCGTGCGTTGGGTGGCCGTGGTGGCAGCCATGCTGATGAGTGACAGAGCCTAGCATACAGTGTTCTGCTCCTAGGACACGCTTCCCAACTGCTCCCGTGTGGGTCATCGCAGACGACTGAACAGTCGTCATCACTAGGTTCTGCGCAGAACAACCCACTGGTCTTCAGGCACTCTTGCAAACACTTTCTCAGGGTGCCCTTTCACAGGGACCGTCCCTCCTACCTGGAAAATGAGTCAGCAAACCATCTTGCCACTTTTTCTCACTTAGCTCTCTGACACGTTAGCAAGCCAAGACTTTCCTGATAAATAAAAAGGTGTTTTAGTAGAATTTAAATAAAATCCTCACAGTATTCACAGCTATTCTGATTTCTAAACAGCTCAATTAAGGAACTGGAAAACTGAAAATGTGATCGGATTCTCTCCCTCCTGCTCTTGCTGCAGCACCCAGAAGAGGGCACAGAGCCACCAAGTAGTTCTTTCCAAACAGCTTATAGTGTGCCTGTCTAAAAGGTGCTTTTGGTGTGGAACAGCGTAGCTCTAACGAACACATTCTCATAGCCTGAACTTCAAACAAAGCAGGTTACACAGCAGGTAAAACAGGCGTCAGATGCACAGCAAAATCCTGACCCAACTTGGGACACTACAACGAGCTGCTCTTATTCAAGGTGTTAACAAATCTCTGCAATTTTCTTCAGTAAATCCAACATGGGGTACAGACAGCTAAAATCATTAGAGAATTTTTATTTGTGCCCTGTTTTTCAAATAAAAATTCTGAGCGAAAGAAACAAAACTACAGAAACATAAACAGGACTGGTCCCGCGTGTGCACGCGCACACACACACGCGCACGCACACACGCGCACGCACACACACACACACACACACATACGGGTTCACATTCCTAGCAGCATTGCTTACCTTCTGCCCTTCTCACAAAGTTTCTCAATTTCAGCTTTCAGATCCTGCTCCTTCTGCAAAAACTCCTTCTTTTCTTTCTCTATCTTCTTCTTTGTTTCCTCTCGTTTTATTGTTACATCCTGGATAGCCTTTAATATCTCCTGTGTCCCACACAATTATGGTCACACACAAATATAAAAGGAAAAAAATTAGTTCTTATGTTCTGAAGGTTATTTCCAACTATCACAAACTAACATATTGACTTTAGTAAATTCAAATTGAATTGAAGGAATCCAGCTGATGAGTAGCTGCTAGTATTTAGATGTAAAAAGAAAATTATAATAAAGCAGAATTTCAACTCAATAGGAGAAAGAATTTCTAACAATCACAAAGGTTCAAAAATGGAATTTAGGGGCATTCCCTGGTGGTGTGGTGGCTACGCTTTGGCACTCTCAATGCTGAGGCCTGGGTTCGATTCCCAGCCAGGGAAGTACCACCCCCCGAGCCCCCCAAAAAAGAAAAATGGAATTTACTGCCTGTGAAGCAATAAGCTCTCCCTCACTGGTGTTCAAATAAAGGCTGAACGAACATCTGTCAAGATGCTGAGAAAGGCATTCTCACTCAGGGTGGGAGTTTGTTACTCTAACAAATAAGGTCTTGTTTTGTTATGGTTCTACTTTATTACGTGTGAGGTTATTTTTCTGTTCTATTATTTAACATATATGTATCTATGTTTTGCAATAAGCAGTCAAATAACTAAGTGATAAAAGTAAGTCATCCCTTAATTCACACCAATTCCACCTATAAAGTAATCAACGTGAACTGTTTTGTACTTTCACATCTTTTTCATTCTTAAATACATGTTTACTTATGTATTTCACTGCTTTTCTGTTTCTTTAAATGGTCATTTTATATGCATTATCCTGTATCCTGCTTTTTTCACTTGATATGAGCATAATGACAATAAGTATAGATCTAACTCAAAAAAAGCTGCATAATCTGACATGTGTATGTATCCTATTTATCCAACCATTCTCTGTTAAGGGTCCATCAGGTTGATTCCAGTTATTTTTGTAAATATAACAATACTGTAATAACATTCTAGATGGCTACACTTTCATACAAAATATAGAATAGACTCAATAATGATTACTTGATCACAGTATATATACATTTTAACTGACAAATCCTAACAACTTTTCCACAAAGGTCGTAACAATTCAAACTCCTACCAATGTCTAAAAAGTGCTCATTCTCCCCTCACCCTTAACGACTTCATTTCTGCCAACCTCTTGGGGGCGAGGCAGGAATGGTATCTAGCAATCGAGCTAAGCCTTTCCCTCACTTCCATTCTTCACTGTTGTCACTGTCTGTCTCCTGCAACTAGAACAAGCATTCAACGAAGGCAGAAACTATGCTTCGACCAAATCTTCAGAGCCTGCACCAGACACTGGAAGAGCCTTTGCTAAGTGAATGCATGAATAGTAGTGAGGCTCAGCTTCTTTGCATACACTTAGGACCCATTTGCTTCTCCTCTCCTGTGAATTACTGTTTATAACTGATGTATGCAAGAGTCCTCCACCCCACCCCACCCCCACATTCCAATCCTTGGAACCTGTGAATGTTACCTTCTAGGGGAAAAGAGAGTTGCAGAGGTGAGATAGGTAGATAATCCTGGATTACCTGGGTGGGCCCAATCCAATCACAGCAAGGGTCTTGAGACCCTTTCCCAGCTGTAATCAGAGGGAAACGCGCCTGGGGAAGAACCATCAGAGATGCCCATTGCTGACTGTGACCATGGAGAAGGGCCCACAAACCAAGGAGTACTGGCAATGCCCTCCCCTAGAGCCCAGAACACAACCTGCCAGTGCCTTGATCTTCACCCAGTGCCACTCAGGATGGACTGTGACCTACAGAACTGCAAGACAGTAAGTTCGTGTATCTTTGTTGTTGTTTTTTTTTACTTAAAATACTCCCCTCCCAAGAAAAAGTTGTGTTGTTTTGAGCCACTAAATTCATGGTAATTTGTTACAGCAGCAATAGAGAACTAAGACATAACCTCTCTGGTTTTCCTCTATATTAACTTTTACCATGAATTTATAGGCATCTTGGAATGTCATGAATATTAAACCCTGCATCAGGTATATTACAAGTATTTTCTCTCCATCTAACATTGATCCTTTTGACTGTTTTTTGTATCATTTGCCATACCAAAAGTTTTAAAATTACATGTAAGTAAACTGATTAAATTGTTATAGTTTCTAGGTATTCTTTTCTTTTTTTAAATAGCTTCTAGGTTTCCTGCCTGGCTTCAAATGATCTCTTGCAACATAAGATGTTTTATAAACGTTATCTTAAATTTTCTTCTAGTTTAAACTATTTTTCCAGCTTTTATATGTAGGTTTTTAATCTACCAAGAATTGTATTTTTTAATATACTGTGATAGGAATCTAATCAAATGATTTTCTAGGTAATGTCTACAAACTATATTAAATAAAGAATCCTTTTCTCTCTGAATTAAAAGAGTGTGAACAAGATGCCCTCCAAGTTTAAACTTGTACGTTAACCACTAAAAAGTTAAGCACTGCTTTCCTCTTTCTATTAATATGCAAACAAGACTCAAGTCTGCTGAGGGACAACAGCGTATGAGTCGTTGCTGAATCGTTGCGATTCCATAGCAGAATACCTGGTGATTCTTCATCTCTTCCTCTCTCCTCTGCTGAAGCTGCTTTAATTGCACCTGCAGCTGATTCTCCACCTGCCTCTGCTTGTCCAGGACTTCCTGGTAGCGCTCCTTCAGCAGGGTCCTCTCTGTCATCATCTTATCCTGTTGGTAACGACACAAGAGAAGTGCAATCCCCGATTTAATGGAAGAAACGTTTCCCCAGGAGCCTGTTTGTGGCCCTGTGCAGAGCTCTCTACGGCCGCTGCGTCCGATACTGCAGCTACGAGCCACACACGGCCATGCAGATGTAAACTAACGAAAACGGGCCTTAAGATCCAAGCCTGGAGTCGCCCAGCCACATTCCAAGTGCGCAGCAGCGACACGTGACTGGTGACTACCACACTGGACAGCACAGATATGGAACATTTCCATCATTACAGGAAGCTCTTTGGAAAACCCTGCTTTAAGGCAGGGCTGGCAACCTGTGGCCTGTGGGCCAAGCCCAGCCACTGCCTGTTTGGATGAAGAAAGGTTCGAGCGGAACACAACCATGAGCGACGACGGCTCACAGGCTGCTTCCACACCACGACGGCAGCTGCAATGGTCCCGACAGCGTCCGCAGGCCCACAAAGCCTCAGATATTTACTCCCTGACCCCTTGGAAAAGTGTTGCCAATCCCTGCCCCAGGGAGTAAGGGCAAGGGGGCCTTTTATCACCCGCTAAGAGAAAGAACAGGCAAAAACAAAGAGCAGATCATTGACCTCAACGCACCCAGAAACAGGATTCCTCAATGGTCGTTAGCTCTGAAAACCGACAGATCCACAGAGAGGGCTGGGGAACCTAGGGTGCAGACTGGGCAAATCGTCCAGCTCTCGCAAAAGCAGGGAACATAGTGAGGGGACCACCGTTCAGCTGTGCTCTGCCGGTGGGACTTGAGCTTCGAGGTAAGCGAATCTTCGTGCACGTACTAAAACGTGACTGAGGCTGCCCGCACAGAGGCCTCCTCGGCATCCCACCTTCACAGGGACCGTGAAACTGAGCTCTATGAACCAGCCTCAGGGATCTCCGAATGCTCACTCTGAAATGGGGGGCGGGGGGGGGTATATGTGCATGTGTTTGCTTGCGTGTGTGAATTTTTCTGAGATGAGAATTCAAAGTTTTCAAAAGATTCTGAAAGAGAACCTTAACCCAAGAAAAGTTAAAGAAACGTTAAGAACCAATAAATGGCATTAAGAGACTAGAGAATTCTTTTGGTTTTTAACCACCGTTCTTTCCCTTACTTCTGTAATACGTGGTACGTTCTCTGCTCATGATGCACTGTTAGAAAAGCACAGGGAGTTCCCTGATGGTGTAGTGGCTTAAGGCTTCGGCACTGGCGCTGTCAGCGCTGTGGCCTGGGTTCGATTCCCAGTCAGGGAGCTACCCACATACCAAAAAAAAAAGCAAAAAAAAAAAGAAAAGCACAGGACGGGGAGAAAAACACTAGTCTTGTGGAGAGAAGCTTAAGGTATAAGCTATTAGTACAAGTAGATAATTTAAAGGCAAAAAGGAAATTACTTTAGTCAGTTCACCTCATCTTCACAAGCCAAGGAGTTATTACACACTGTTTTATCAGTGCTGAATTTCCAAGGACCAGGAGTGACCAGGTCAAATGCAGGCAGTGGGCAATTTCCGTAAATGCATAAGAAAGGTTGCCAATGAAACAGGAGCCAAGTTTCCTGTTCTGCCAGGAAGCTGAAGCTGAACACCTGCTTAGTTTCACTGCCTTTTTAAAGACTGTAGCCCCCACCACCACCCAAAAGAATACAGCCAAACAAAACACAACGCTGGGTCTGCCAGCCCAATCTCGCCAGTTTCCACTGCTGCTTCAGACTAATACTAAACCCTTCTTTATCGGCCCTTCAATGGCCAGTCACCCGAGCCCTGCCTTCCAGCTACAGGGACAAAGGGAAACAGTCTACGGAAAGTGCTGCATGAAGTGCTCAAGGAAAGATGACTTCTCCCCGCTCCCTGGGGATTCTCTTCTACCCAGCACGTCCCCACCACGTCTCTAGGATCTGTTTACTGGCTGTAATTAGTAACGCCTGGATTGCTATTTAAAAACGTTTATTGGCCTCATTTGATTAATGTACTCTAATAACTTACTTCTTTCCCCCTGTCCCTCAATTTCTTCAACATGCTCCAAATATTTACTTTCTTACCGGGTTACTGCAAACACGTCCCTCATTTTTTCACTCCATCGGCACATCGTACCCTCAAGACCACTCCTGATCCTGGGGGCATTGTCCTTCCTCTGAGAAAAGACACATCCAGACTGCCACAGACGTAAAGGGTAGATGTTTTTGCCACAAATTACCAGAGATCCATGAAGGGGATGAGTTTAACAAAGATAAATGTGAAGTTCTCCAAGCTTTAAAAACCGATTACGTAGGAATAAAACCGGAAGGTACAACTACACATCCACGAGAAGCAGATGGGAGTCTGGCTGAAAGAGCAAGCGCGTGGCGAGGCTGCCCACATAAGCCAACGTGAGCGTAGGAGGCAGCGTCGGGAATGCGAGGAGGGGTGTCCCACTGTACTGTGACTTAGTGACACTGCCCGGGTGATCACATTTCTTTCTCAGGATCGCACTCTAAAGAAACACTGATAAGATGGGACGTGTGTCCAGGAGAAATTGTGACAAGGATGATGAAAAGACTGAGAATGTATCGCGTGAAGGAAAGTCGAATGTTAAACACACGTGGGGACGTTTCACCTGGAAAAGTCCAGGCTTCAGAGGTGAGAGGAAGAGGCAAAAACAAATTTCAAGTATATGCAGGGCTCACAAGTAAGAGGGTTCAGATGTACTCTTCATGGTTCAAGAGAGAACAAGGTTTAGGGGCCCCGTCCTCACCTCCCAATAAGATCTAACGATATGACCTATTTTAAAAACACAATAGGCTGCTTTTGGGTGTGAGGCGCTCACATCTCTGAAAGTGATCGAGTGTCTGCCAGGAATTACACAAAGGAGGTTCCTGCACCTTTTCCAACTGTGGCGTGACTCTAGGTCATCTGCATTGATGGTTTCATATTTCAACAACGACAGTTTAAATACTCACCAGGTTCTTCTCAATATCTTGATCTGTGTTTACCTCTGAATCAGCTATCTTAAAGTCAGTCTATAAAGAAAGAAACAATTATACTCAGAACTGTTCAGCGACATTTAGAGAGAATTACTCTCGTACTTTCACCTACAAATCCACAAGTAACTAGGAAGCTAACTTCCTGGCTTCCCAGCAAGAGAAGAGCTGTAGTTCTGGCAAAAGGACACTACGGTCTGTGCGGAAGGAAGCATTTATCCCGCAAATAACCCGAACAAGAGCTAGCAGCTGGTGGAGAGACAGCCGCAAGCCCGAGGTAAGACTGTGCCCCTGCAGCCGGTGGTGCCCACCCTTTCTCACAGCAAAATTACACGGAGGTCAGAGGATTAACAAGGATTGCCCTGCAAGGACAAAGCTGGGCCATACGAATGCGAATGGCCTGCACTCATCAATCACGCAGTGAGATTACAATGTAGATAGATCACCCAGCTCCTAGTTGCCACAATTACACCAGGGCTCCTGGCTTCATTATTTACTGAACGTCAGAATGAAATCACCACAGAGCAGTACGTGACAATAGCATGACAGATGCCAGTAAAAAAAGAGACCGAGTAGTTCTCCACCGACCGACGGTGAAGAACTGTCTCCCACCCTCAAAAAGACAGAACCAAACCAAGCGCGAATGCCACCTGCACGGCAGAAACCTGATCCTTGACCTGCACAGCGATGTTCTGTGACAGCTTCAGGGCAGAGGTGTCCTGCTCATCGTCCTCATCCACTGGGACGCCTTCGAGCCCGTTCGCGGGCGGCGCTGCAGGTCGGCAATCCCAGCCCGTGTCCCCGCTCCCCTCCTCCAGGACGCACGCTTGTGGGGAGTTCTCCTCCGAGCCCGTCCCGGAGGCAGGCTGCTTGGCATGGCGCCCGGCCTTAAGAGACCGAGGGGTGGGGTGGAGGCCCTCCCGGAGGCAGGGGTCCCCCTCCTCTCCTGCTGCGGTGGCCACGTCCTTCAGCTCAGACTGAGGTCCGCTGCCAGAGAGGCAGAGGGTCGCGGCTATCAAGTTCTCTCCCAAAACCGCCCGGCGCGCTGCTGAGGTGTCACCTGCTGACGAGCCGGGGTCCTGCGCGGCCGGTTCCACCGGGACGTTTCTGCTACTGTCCTTGGTGGTTGATGGGCTACTTACACTCGACCCGGGCGAGTTCTTGGGCGTCTGTGCAGCGTCTTTGGGGCTGGCGAAACGTAAGATAAAAAGTTTCTCTCTTCACCCAGTCTTAGAGAGGACCAAACACGTCATTTCAATGTAACCGCTAAAGGAACAAAATTAGACTATCTAAATCCCCCAAAAGTAGCAGAATGAAAAGGAACTTGGTTTCTAGTCTGTGATTTCCCATGTGAAGAGGATAAAGTAAGGTGGGTCAGAACCCGGGTCTGGAGACAGTAAACGAGGACACGTAAGTAACGCTGAAGATCCAAAAATTTTGAGGCCAATCTGAGTAACGTTTAAGAATGCAGAGGAAATAGCCTAATGATAGAGTATTTCATTTAGTTACATGCATTAATTTAGTTACACACGTGGTATTTTAATAAAATTGTAATTTAGCAATATTTTATCCTACCCTCATGGTTCACAAAAATGATTCTCACAACCGCCCACTAGCAGATGCTGGCCCAGAACCACTTTTGAGGTCCCCCAGCAGTTTTGCAGGGCACGGCAGCTTCACCTCCTGCTGTCTGAAGGACAGACAGCGCTGAATCCAAAACTGGAGCGCTCGGTGGAAATTTTATCCCAGACAAGTACACACGCAGACAACACTGGAAGAGCTGTCTATGGTTTGTCACAGAGACTTAACATACTGCTTTATAAAGAGATCTTTGAATTTTATTTACAATGACATCTAACATTCACAACTGGAAATATGTGACCCAGGAATAACAATTACAGGTCTTGACCTTTTTTTTTTTTTTTAAACTGATTTTTGTCAACTGATTAAGCACCCAAACTAGCACTGATTGAGCTTTCATTCAGGTCCCTGTGCCCTTCTTTTCTCAATAGTACCTGCTGATCAAAATAACAACTGGCAAGAACCATTCTGAAGTTCTTATAAAGACAGGAAAACCTTTACAAATGCTCTAAGCTGATTCCTTACTGGGAGTTAATCGAGGGGCAGGGGTGGGGAGACGCTCAATGCCAAGACTGGGAATATACAGCATCTGGATATGAATCCTGACTCTGCTAGTTTATTAGTTGGTGGACTCTGGTCCAGTTACTGAACTTCGTTTGTAAAACAGAAATACTACTTCCTACTTAACGGGATTATCGTGAGGATTATACGAGATGACGCACTAGAACCAGAAAGAGGAAAGACCTGCCACACTTCTGGGAGGAGCCAGGCCCAAAGCCCTGCACCCAAATGCACGGTCCCCAGCCAAGAATGCACGTTACCTCAGAGCGTCGAGGAGCCCTTCGTCGGATTTGGAAGCGCATAAACTGGAGGAGGACTCAGGAGGACTCGGGGCACGGGCTACCACACCGGCCACCTCGGACGCCGCCATCGCTCTCTGCATGTTCAGAAACAAGGTACAGGCTACAAGTTTCAACATTTGAAAACAAACGTAGCTTCCCCCATGACAGCAGTGTTGTTCCAGGAAGAACTACAAAGGTGGGCTCCAGGAGAAAACAGCTGAGAGTGTCCTACAGCAGGTGTTCCTGGCGCCATCACCCATGACAGGTCCCAGCGGACACCAGTCCTCGGGAAACACGTTTACATAAATACCTAGGAGCCCACGCAAGGCTTTTTCACGTCTGGCAAAAATGCAATCATTTAAAACAGGAGATGAGCACAGACAACTTTATTTGTGAAACAAGGAAATCGAGGCTTACCTCTCTCAAAGAAAACAAACAAATAAAACAGCAGACTATAGCCTGTGAGAAGCTTCCAAATGGTCCACATACCCACCTTACCTAATATTATTTATAAAAGATGCACTTTTTTGGTGTAATATCAACAATATCTGCTGTTTTCAAATCATTTTACGGACATTACTTTAAAAGCACGCTCTGTTAATTTAAGAGAAGCTCTCGGGAGGTGTCTGTGGGTGTGAGAAAGCAGCATCCCACTGGGCAATCCAAGTGCCTTTTCCTGTGTCCCCACCCCCCACCCCCGGGGATGGGAAGAGTCTGACACTGGCTGAGGAACACGGATCCTGCAGTTACTACAGGGTGCCAACGAGGGTGAGCACCTGCTACTGCTGCAGGAAAACGAGCTGAAAACCAGGGCCATCCCAGTAAGGGAACCAGGAGAAGTGCCTTCCTTAGATCAAAAGGTCACCTTTCATGTCGCAGGACACATTCCTGACCTTCCATGGTAAAGGTGAAGAAACACAGTTTGGGGGTTGTCACAGGAGGTTAATTTAAATTCCCATTTTGAGTTAATAGTATCACTCCTGAACCTTCAGTCACATGCAGGGCAAGGACAGAGACTGGGCTGTCAACACTTCAGTCACTGGCCAGAGCTCCCCACCCCCCTGCCCCCGCCCCTGCCCCGCCCCGGACCTCAGTTTTTCCCACTATACAAAGCTCCTAGGAGAAAACGGGCCCCAAATCGCCCCAACCGCTCCCTCAAGTGCAAACATCCTGCCCCGCCAGAGCCCATGGCCCCGGGGTCCTTGGGGCCGGGTAAACAAGACGACAGGGCACGGGTCACACATGCAACTCCGCACCAGAGCCCCGCGGAGGGTGGGGGGGGGCGGGCAGGTACATCGGACTGCGGCTGCAGCGCGGGGAGGAACAATCTCGAACGTGCCACGGAAGCCCCCGCACCGCAGCCCGGCGGCGACCACCAGCGAGGCGGCGACGGCGGGAGCGATGGGTCCCCGGGGAGAACGAGGGGCGGCGGGGACAATGGGGGGAAGCAGCGCCGGGTGGACAGGCCGCCCTCCACCCGGGGACTAGCTGAGGTGGCCGCTCCCCTGGACCAGAACCCGTCCGCGCCTTGCCCTCGGCCACTCCACCCGCTGGCCTGCCCTCGTTCCGCTTCCAGGCCGGGACCCAGGCCCGCGTCCTCACGGCACCCTCCACACCCCCCCCCACCGCGGCCCGCGCCCGCCGCGCTGCAGCCCCTGCCCGCGCGCCCACCCCGCACACCCCTCCGGCGCCGCGCTCCCGGGAGGGAACGGGGGGAGGGCCGGCACGCACCTGAGCGGGCGGAGCGGGGGGAGGGGGCGGCCGGGCCTCGGGGGAGGGGTCGAGCGCCGGCCCGCGCGCGGCACCTCCCACTTCCGGCGGCACGAACGGAGGGGGCGAGGCTCGACCGGGACAGGAGCGGCCGCGGTAGCCCCGGCCGCCCCCGACGGTGCCCCCTGGCGGCCAGAGCCGGAACCGTCCAGGGCACGCGGCCCTGCGGACGCCCACCGAGACACATGGGGGACTCTCCGGGGACGCGGGGAGGAAGGGAGACGCGATCGCGAGAAGGAAGGAGGCCGGGTGGAGGGAGGAACCCCTCCAGAGAGGTTACAGGGAGGGTCGGGGCGATTTGGGGCCCGTGGCGATCGGACGGAGTAGAGGAACGAGGTGTTATGAAAGGTCGCGACCGCGATGCCCTTCCCAGAGGACGCCATGAAGACGACGGTCCCCTCTGGGGAGGGCCCCCAGTGAAGATGCCCGAGAACTCGGGACCGGGGGGACCCCGCGAGGAAAGCCCGCCACCGCCGCACGCTTCTCTCCCGGAGGAGGACGCCGCGAGGAGCCGGCACCTTAGCACCGGATGCTCCCGGCGGGTCGGCTCGGCCCGGGGACCCGCCGCTGATTGGCTGCGCCGCCGGGCGGAAGTGATGCTACTGTCACTAGCTCCTCGGGCTCCCGGGAAGCCGCGAGTTTCCGCAGGGAGGCGGCGGCGCGAGCTGCAGACGGGCCGGTGAGTTGGGAACTCGGTGGGGATGGGTCACTGGAAGTCTGGATGGCCACGAAGTGGCGGGAGCCGGTGTCCGAGGATGGCGGATCTGCACGAGGGCTCCCGCCGTCCCCTCGTGGGACAGCCCAGGGACGCGGGGCGCCGGGATCGGGGATTCCGGGATTACACGGCTCCCTCTGAAGACTGGAGCACATTGCACGGGGCAGTCGAGGCGGGGGAGCGGGAAACAAATGAAACCGAGCCCTGGACGCAGCCTGGTTTCTAGGCTCAGGGTGCAGAGGGTGCCAGGAGAACCAGAGCCGTGAACTCTGGGCTGCCCACCTTTCTCCTCTTCCCCCTGGGCACCTATGAGCTGTAAAGCTACGCCTAGCAATCCAGCCACGGTGAGATCTGTGCTCAGAGGGTATTGAAGGTTCCTGTCGGGAAGCCTGGGGTAGGGGTGGGGGTCAAGAACTGCTCTTCCAGAAGGGAAGGAGGAAGTGGGGGCCAGGTTTCTCTTCTCTTCTGGAAATCTGTGGAATCAACTGAGCCTGAAGGAGCCTGCCCAGACGAGTCACTATCTGGCTAACCAGATTTTGTTTTGCTTAGCGAGGTGTGCAGACTGGCACAGTCCCCCCAGGATCTTGGGACAGTCAAGGCTGCTGGAGGGCGGGGAGGAATCTGAGGGGGAATGTGCCTGAGCACCTCAAGGAAAAAGACGTGGAATGCAGAATTTTGGAGGGAAACGTTAGGTGGTGTGCGTTCACGGCTCCCTTTCCAAAGAGACTTCCGTAAAAACACCCATTTTTCTGTAAAGTTTGGTGTCACATCCATTGGGTACACACCTGTTCTGCCACCTGTTCACTCATTCCTGTCCCCACAGTTGCCCGCGTGTTAGTCCTAATTTGGCCCTGCTGTCAAACCATGGGTGACAGCCCCACGTTGGGCGCCTGAGCCCGCCCTCCCAGGCTACCCGCTGAGCTAGTCACGAAGGGTAGTCCCTTCAGGGCTGCCTTCCGGTCCCTTCTTCCGTCCTGCCTGCCCACCTGCCCTCTGTGCCTGGTCGGTCTCGTTCCCACTGCCAGGTTGGCCCCATCTCCCCCGCATGCTGCCTAGCCGCGCTTCAGACACAGACATCATCAAGGTCACTGCCACCCGGACTTGCAGAAAGCAGCGCTACCCCCTCTTCCCAGAGGGGTTTCGGGTAACAGCCCAAGTCCTCTTCTGGGCCTCTAGGGTAAAAGAAGAGAGGGCGGTCCGATGGTTAGGGCAGGAAGCTGAGTTTCCGGGGTTTGTGCCGATCTGGCCTTCCTGTGCCGTTCTGGTCCAGCCGATGACCTATTCGAGATCCCTGGAAATGATCCTGGATGACTGGCCGGTTTCTCTGGTGCCAGGTCCTGGAGTTCATGGCCGGCCTCTGTGTGTGCCACTGGCTTTGGGAGGACACCGTTTCCTCTTTCCTTGGGCTCCGTAGGTCTGCAGTCTGTGCCCGGGGTCAGCAGAGCCCACAGCGAAAGGGATGCCTGTGCTTCGCGTGCACAACATGAGCGCGCGGTGGTCGGCCAGCCCGGGAGCCCAGCCGCTCACAGCGTCCAGGTGGGATGGGGCCCCGGCAGTGTGGGGAGTCAGCTGGGGGGCGACTTTCGTCCCCTCTAAGGGAGCGAGGAGGGCCGCTTCTAAAAACGGTCACAGTAATTGACGGAAGTGCCGGGACTTTCTGAGGGATTTTCACGGCAACATGGGAAAGAGCCGCATGGCGTCTGTTAGCAAGGGGCACGCTGAGGGCTATCTAGGGAGATGGGCATGGGCACGGCGTGCCCCGGAAGTGTCCACGGGGGTTAGTCCTGGCCACACTCTGCCTGGGGCCTTATCCCTGCTAGTCGGGGATGCAGGCGGATAAAAAGAGACGATGCCATGTTTTGTGGCCTCAGAGGAGCGGGTTGGGGGCTTGCAGCTGCAGGCACTGATGCACAGCCTCCCTCCCAGGTCACGGCAGCCGTCCGCTCTTCCGTCCCCCGTGTCCCTTCTCTCTGCCCGCAGTTTACTGCTCTGATGCCGAAGGGGCGGCGGAAAGGACCGCACTCGGATGCCCCCCTGGGCCTGCCCACCTGCCGCTGGCTGGGATTAGCCGGCCTCTTCTTGCTGGTTCCCTGGGTCACGGGCTGGGCAGCGACAGGTGGGCCTGGAGCCCAGGGTCCTGGGGGGCTGAGCTGGGCTGTGCATCTGGACAACCTGGAAGACAGGAAGCAGGATGAGACCCTGGAGCAGCAGGCGGAGGCCCTGGCCTGGGCCGCGGGGCTGGTGAACGCTGGGCGCATCGGGCAGCTCCGCGGGCACTACCTCTTCGTGCAGCCGGCCGGGCCGCGGCTGGAGCAGCAGGTGGAGGCCGTGCGGCAGCGGGCGGAGGCCGTGTTAGCTGGGCACGACGCCGTGCGCTGGCACTCGGAACAGAGGCCACTGAAGCGAGCCAAGCGCAGCGTCCACTTCAATGACCCCAAGTACCCGCTGCAGTGGCACCTGGTGAGTCAAGCCCCGCTGCCCCCAGCTCCAGATGGACAGCTCTGCGCGCCTGGTTCTCCGGGGCCTTCGGCCAGGTTACTCCCGGGCGCCCCCGTCCTCTGCCTGAAGAGACGCTTCTCTGGGCATCGCTGGCGCTCTTATTTGGCCTGTGCCTCCCTGTGCTCCCTCCTAGGGAGCCCGGGGGCACAGTGGTCCGGGGACAGGTGCTGGGCCACTCACTAGCATGTGCCTTTGGGCAAGCTGCTCAACTTCTCTGTGCCTCGGTCTCCTTCTCTGTAAAGCAGAGACTGATAGTCCTTGCCTGGTAGAGGTAGTTCGGATAAGTGAGTAAACATGTGGCTGACACATGTGAGCACGTTGTGAGTGTGAACTCCTGACACTGCAGAGTGCTAACGTGATAGATGTCACATGGCACAACGATCGTATCATGCGACCTTAACCCCAGCCCCCATTTCCTCTGTCTCGCCCGCGAACGCTGCCAAGCTTTCCTGGAGACCTCGGCTGTCACTTGTCCCTCCGTGGCTACATCCCCACCTCGACCTCTTGGCCCATGCCCTCTGATGGCAGCCAAGAGTGACCAGGGGCTGGCTGCCAGCGATAGCCTGCATCTCCATGGCCTGTGCTTGGGTGTCCCCAAGGCTCAGGGACAGTTTCTGGCCCTGTCTCCTGCAGAATAACCGGCGGAGCCCCGGCAGGGACATCAACGTGACGGGTGTATGGGAGCACAATGTAACGGGGCAAGGGGTGACCGTAGTGGTCGTGGATGACGGCGTGGAGCACACCAGCCAGGACATTGCACCCAACTATGTGAGTGGCCCCTGAACGACCCCTGCCACCCTGCAGGGCTCACCTCTTGGACAGTGCCTCAGGCTTGTTCCTTTCCTTAGAGGTCACTGGGCCAAAGTAGAAGGGGCCGGGTGGCAGGGTGTGTCCTTCATCTTCCTCTTCCCCAGCCGGATGCCGGGTTGGCAGCCACGACCCAGGGGGTGGCTCCACCCTCAGCAAGGGAGAGGCTCCCAGGGACACTTCCTGCTTCCTGCTGCCACTCCCTGCCCTGGGAGCGAGGAGTGGCCCCTTCCCTCTCCACACAAGGTCGGAGGCAGCCCTAAATCCTTTCTCGCAGGTTCCCCAGGTCATGGGGCCCTTTCCTGGGTCCATTTCTATAAAGGACAATGGAGACGTTTGCTGAGGGCATTGCCCCACCGCGTCCTGTCCTCATATTTTGTAGCCCACATGGCTGGTAGAAAGAGGGGGGCCCGCGGTCTTGGCTGGGAGACCCAGACTCTCAGCCCCCCACCTCCCACCCCACCCCTCCTCCCCCTGAGCTCCCAGGCCTCACCTCAGAACCAGTAAGTGACCGCCTGTTGCCCCCCACACACACCACGTTGCAGAGCGCTGAGGGCAGCTATGACCTCAACTCCAACGACCCTGACCCCATGCCCCACCCGGACGAGGAGAATGGCAACCACCATGGCACCCGGTGTGCGGGGGAGATTGCAGCGGTGCCCAACAACAGCTTCTGTGCGGTGGGCGTGGCGTACGGGAGCCGCATCGCAGGTACCTGCCGGGGGTCTCCCCTGGCTGTCCGTCGTCCGTCCCTGCCCGGGTCCCCGAGTTCCGCCCTCAGCATGGAGCGAGGAGTGGGCCTTGATTTTTTTTCAGTGCAGTCGTGTTTCAGACGCTGCAGACCCCACCCCGACCCCACCCCGTGTACAACAGGGCAGTGGGGCCTGCGGCCTCAAGCCCCCCCACGCCTGACCTTGGTCTTGCCCCGTCAGTGACCTGCTCACTGCGATGGCACCTCCTGTACTTATCTGTGTTGTCCTTGTGTTTTCCTTCTCCCCGGCCCTTCCCCCTGACCCCACGGGCCTGGGCGGGGGCGGGGGTCCCCTTGCGTCACCCAGCTCTCCAGGTTCCAGCCCCTCTGACGCACTGTCTCTTCTCCATCCTTCCAAGAGGGCTGCGCAGCCCCGGCCCCGACTGGGGGTTGTCACGTGATGCCTTCACCTCCCAGTCTTTTGTCCTCCCGGGAGAAGGTGGAGGGAGAGGGGAAGCCCTCCCCAGGGCTCTCACAGAGGGGGACCCACACGGTGAAGGGGTTGGCTGTAGTCCTCGTGTGCTCCAGCAGAGGGCAGCAGCCCTCTGTGTGACTGAGGGGGCGGGGGCCCACCCTGTCAGGGGCTGAAATGGGGCCTCCGTGCCGGTGGTTAACGGTCAGGAGCGCCGGGTATTGAGCGCCCCGGCGGTGCTTTACGTGATGAAGGGAGCGAACGGAAGGGGGACTCGGCTGCCCACGCCCCAGCCCCCGAGACACCCACAGCCTAAGGTTGAGATGATGTTAAGTCTTCCCGGGTGGGGGCTCCCTGGTGGGGCAGTGGCCAGGCTTCTGTGCTCTCACCACCGCGGCCTGGGCTCGATCCCCGCCCAGGGAACCAATTAAAAAAATAAAGTCTTCCCGGGGTCTAAAAGTCCCGAGAGTGCTTGGAGGGGACCGTGAGCCCCCACATGCGGCCCCCCGCACCCCAGCTCCCCGCCTCGGGGACAAGCACTGGTGAGGAGCTCACGTGGCCTTTCTGCGCAGGTATCCGGCTGCTAGACGGACCCCTCACCGACAGCATGGAGGCCGTGGCGTTCAACAAGCACTACCAGGTCAATGACATCTACAGCTGCAGGTGACAGGGCGGGGGGCTTGGGCACCAGGGCTGAATTCTCCCACAAGAGGATGGCGAGAGGGGCTGGCTCGGGCAGGGCCAGCAGGGACCTCCTCGCTGAGTGCAGCCCCCATCATCTGTGTCCCCAGCCCCTGCGGTCTCAGTCGTGAGCCCCGTGTCACCCCGTGATCAGGCGGCCCCGTGAGGAGGGCTCCAGCCTACCCCACATTTGTTTGTTTGATGAACCCCTAAGGGCTCTGGGAGAAAGTGGGCAGTCCTCTCCCACCGCAGGCAGTCTGACCGCCCAGCGCCCGGGCCCTCTGCCCTGTACACAAGCTTCACCCACCGTGTACTTCTCCTCTCGGTCCCAGGAACTCACAGACTAGAACTTCCTTCGGGTGCTTTCCCCTCAAGCCCGCAAGAGACCCTAGGTCAGGAGAGGATGGCCTGTCCCTCTCTACCACTACAGCCTGTCCCCTGCTCCCTGGGACCTGGGAGAGGATGGTTAGGAGCAGGTTAAAGCCACCCGAAACGAGGAACGTTCCCAAGGACCTCAGGGCATACTTCTGCTCCCCACCTTGGAGGTGGGGGCTGGACTTTTGAACCCCATGTCCTGTAATCGTGGGAGTCCTGCTGGAGCCCAGGCGGAGAGGAGGAGCCCAGGCAGAGGGGTGGCCAGAGGGAACTGGCGGGGCTCGGGCTCTTCCCATGGGGTATTTGTCCACAGCTGGGGGCCCGATGATGATGGGAAGACGGTGGACGGCCCCCATCAGCTGGGCAAGGTAACTGACCGGCGCGGACGCCCTATTCACCCCGTTCCTGGAAGAATGAATGCCACCCACCGGTCACTCCCTCTCCAGCCCACGCCCCCTGCAGGGCCAGGCCTGTGCCACCTGGCCCTGCCACCTCCCGGGAAGAGCACTCCTCACTGGGGGGGTCGGGGGACACAGGTTCTGAGGGAGAGAGACGGAATAGCGCTCTGAGATGGTTCCCCTTCGATTTCGGGCTTGGCCCCCAATCCTGGCCCCCCCACTCTGATAAGTAGAGCCCATTGGTCAGACAGCTGCTCAGCCCCTTCTGTCTCCATCTTAATTCTCTCTGTTCCATGCCCAGTGCCTCGGGGATTTTCCTTTCCTTTCTAGAAGGGGCGGAGAGGGTGGCTGGTGTGGCCGGCGGAGGTCCTGCTGTGACTGTCTCCACTGAGCCCTGGTGTTTTGCTCCTCAGGCGGCCTTGCAACACGGGGTGATGGCGGGCCGCCGGGGCTTCGGGAGCATCTTCGTGGTGGCCAGTGGCAACGGGGGCCAGCACAACGACAACTGCAACTACGACGGCTACGCCAACTCCATCTACACAGTCACCATAGGTAGCGACCCTGTGGTTCCGCGTGTGTGCGTGTGAGACTCGGGAGGGGGCACTGGGTCATGGTGTGTGTGCGTGTGCGTGTGTGTGTCTGTGTGTGTGTGCGCGTGCGTGTGCATGTGCGCATACACGTGTGCGTGTGTGCGTGCGTGTGTATGTGCGCGTGCGTGTGTGTGTGCGTGTGTGTGTGTGCGTGTGTGCGTGTGTGTGTGTGTGTCACTCAGTGGCGAGGGGACTGTGCGTCTCGCTGTGCCCCGGCACCCGGGAGTCTAAGTGTGTGAGCACAATGCTCTCCTCAGGCTCAGAGTCGGGAGGGACCAGCCCTGCTCTCGGGGGCCCTCAGGACTCCCGCAGAACACTTCCAGCGCAGCTTCTGGGGGCCCCCGCCTCCCTCCTCCTGTGGCTGGTCAGGCTTCTGTCCCCCTGGGCCCCTTGCCTGCTGCTCGAAGCCTGCCCCGACCCCCCAAGAGCCTGGGTGGAATGCCTCTTCCCTGCGCTCCCACCCCAGCGTTGCCTGTCCCCGTTGTAGTTATTCCCCCCACACGTCCCCCCGGCGGTGGGCCCTTTGCAGTCACCCACCCCCACGTCCCCCCGGCGGTGGGCCCCTTGCAGTCCCCCACCCCCATGTGCCCCCGGCGGTGGGCCCCTTGCAGTCACCCACCCCCACGTGGCCCCAGCGGTGGGCCCCTTGCAGTCCCCCACCCCCACGTGCCCCCGGCGGTGGGCCCCTTGCAGTCACCCACCCCCACGTGCCCCTGGCGGTGGGCCCCTTGCAGTCCCCCACCCCCACGTGCCCCCGGCGGTGGGCCCCTTGCAGTCAGGACGGGCCTTGGGCAGGCGGGCCCCGTGCTGCTCACGTGGACAGGACGTGCGGGGGAAACGAGTATGCGCGTGGGCCGGCAGGCATGGAGGCGGGAGGCCCCGGCCTCACACTGGAGCGGCCTCCCGGAATGGTGTTGGGGGCACGGAGGTTGCGGTGCAGGGGAGCAGGGTGGGGCGCTCGGGCCACTGAAATCACCTTGTGAACGCGGGACATGTCCCAGCCGACGGCTCAGAGAACTCAGCCCCTGCGTCCCCGGCTCTGTCCCTAGGCGCCGTGGACGAGGAGGGACGGATGCCCTTCTATGCGGAGGAGTGTGCCTCCATGCTGGCCGTCACCTTCAGCGGTGGGGACAAGATGCTCCGCAGCATCGTGAGTGCCTCCTGGGTCCCCACTCGCAGCCCCTGGCCTGTCCCCCCGCCCCCTCTTCCCAGCCAGGCCTGTGCCCTGAAGCCTGCGCCTGACAGGAGGAAGCCCAGCCGAGGGCACCAAGGAAACCTGTGAAATGGGTCTGATCGTTAAAATCTTAACTGACAGGTGTTATTAGAGGGGCTGCTGAGCACCACCTTGGTTGGAGAGCTTGGCAATGGCTTCCTGTGGTGGAATTTGGGCTTTGGCTCATTTCTGAGGGATTAAAAGCAAATCCTCATCCCCCTGCTGCTCAGCCCTCCTGTGAATACTGGGGGCTCCGGTCACGGTCACTATCCGGAGTGAGGCCAGCGGCTGCCTCTGTGGGTGGGTGGGGTAAGGGCTCGGGGGGCTGCCTGGCTCTGTCAGCCCAGGAGACCCCTCTTTCTTGGAGCTAGGATTGGGCCGTAGCAAACGGGAGTCGAGCCAGGGAGTGGAGCTCCTTGGGCTGTGGGAACCTTTGAAAGAACTCGGGGACTCGTGACGGCGCCCCGCTGGCTCGGCTCCACCCAGCAGCCTCAGCCGGGTCCCAGGCCATCAGAGAGCTCCCTGCCTGTCCCTGCCACCGCACCGGAGTGATGTGGGGCCGTGGCTCCGGGCCGAGCTGGGCCGGAGCCTGGGGTGTCAGGTTTCCCCGGTGGCGGGGCCGGCGGGGCCCTCGGGGCCCACTGGGAACGGGGCTGCTCGATCTGCTGGGCCGAGTTCATTTTCCAAAACTGAAACTCTGTTTTGCCAGTAAATGGCTTCTGGTCAACACAATGTTCCAAGGCTCCGTGCCAAGCGGCGCCTGGCCCCCTTCCCCCGCCCCCGGGAGAGAGAAAGCGGAGCGGACTCAAGTAAAGGAGCAAGACAGGCTCTGCCAGGCAGGCCGGGCTCTAGGGTGCACGGGGCACCCCTACACCCCCGCAGGCCGCCCTGGGCCGGGACGGCGAGCAGGGACAGCCATGCCCCTCGTGGCCTGGCCAGCTCTTCCTGCCTCACCCGGGACCTACGGGTGTCATTGTCTACCCTGCTCTGGGGGGCCTGACTTTGCTCCTAGCTCAGTTCCACCCCTTACCTCCCCCACCCCCACCCTTCCACTGGGAGTGTCACTTGTCTAGAAGTGAGAGGACACCCTTCCCTGGGACGTCCTTGCCTTGGAAGCCCCCTGCAGCCACCGGCTCAGGGAACTGCCTCCCTGAGGGCAGGGTGGGGGCACGTGCTGGTCACTGGCTGGCTGCTGGGGCCACCTCCCCAGCTCCCCTGTGGCCACTGGGGCTGCTGCCACCACGGGCGATGCCACAGGCCTCCCAGCCACACCCAGACCGCACCCCCACCCCACACCCCCGAAGCTACGTCCTCAGCAGGGAAACGCCCGTCTGCCCCTGGCCCCGCGGCCCCTGCTCCTGGGCGTGAGGGGGTGTGGGTGAGAATGACGTCTCTCGGCAACTGCCATAGCCACTGGGGGGGAAGCCGTGAGGACAGTGGAGACAGGGCAGCTCCTGGCAGACGTTAGGGCCCGGGAATGTGACCCCCAGAGAAGTCTGGAAGGGAGAACTTCCCCGGTCTCACCACGGGCACCCTGTCCTAACTGCCACGTGGCGGACAGGGTGGGACCATCGCAGCCTAGGCCTTGGCTCCAGGGCCGATTAGAGCATAAAACGAGCCGACGCCAGACGGACGGTGTCCCCCACAGCCACTCTGCCCCCCACCCCCACTGTCACGCTCATGCAGAGCCGCAGGGAGACGGGGCGGGAGGGGACTCGTGGAGAGCACGACCAGGCCCGACGCAGCGGGGCCACAGGAGGCGCAGACACCCGGCGGCCAGGCCCCGGAGTGGGCGAGGGACCTGTCCCCTGGCCCTGGGAGCACCCTCCCCTGTTGGCACTGAGGTCACGGCGCCGGCTCCTTGTCGCTGAGCTGCCAAGTTGGCTTTCCTCGAACGGTGCCGTCACCATCGTCCCAGCTCCAGATGGGGCCCGGGGGCTCCCTGGCCCCTCCTCTGTCTGCACGGTTTCGGGGGCGGGGGGTTGGGACTGGGGGCGGGGTGGAGAGTTTGGGAACCGGAGTTACAGCGGCAGACGTCAGCAAGCTCCTGTGCACGCGGGGCCTTCCCCCACCACCGGACCCCCAGAGCACACTCGTTCACGCTTTCTCAGCCCCCCAGAAGTCCTCTGAGGCCCGGAAGCGTCAGGGCCCCTCGGTCCTGACCTGCCAGTGCGCCTCCCTCCAGTCCAGCTCTCACAAAGGCAGGGCCCCCCCCGGCCCGAGAGGCCTGTTTCGAGGACCCTCTGTTCAGCACCCGAGGACACGGTCTGTAACCGCCCCCCCATTCCACTTCCCAGGTGACCACCGACTGGGACCTGCAGAAGGGCACGGGCTGCACGGAGGGCCACACGGGGACCTCGGCCGCGGCCCCGCTGGCGGCTGGCATGATAGCCCTCATGCTGCAGGTGCGGCCCTGCCTCACCTGGCGGGATGTGCAGCACATCATCGTCTTCACGGCCACCCAGGTGAGCTGCTGGCAGGCGACAGGTGGCCCGGGCCCCCCCGCCAGCCGAATTCTGGGGCCAGGGACTCGCGGGCCCAGACGTTAGGTGCCAAACCCTGTCCGAGTTGCACGTGTAGAACAAGGGTGGGGACCGGTCACCTAACCTCATTTGTCCAGAGGAGACCTCCGGGTGGTCCCCCCACCCCCGGAGCCTGTCACTCCTGGCTCCCTCTCTGGAAACAGGCCATCGGGGCAGTGACATCTTGGGGCTTTGACCTTCTGTCCCAGCTTTCCCAGGGGAGTCCATTCCCCGTGGCCTTGGTGGGAGACTCTGGGTTGGGTCAGCCAACGGGGCCAGCAGGGAGGCCAGAGCTAGGCTGTTGAGGTGACCTTGGAAATCCAGGAGACTGACCAGGACCTCTGTCCCCACAGTATGAGGATCGCCACGCAGACTGGGTCACCAACGAGGCAGGCTTCAGCCACAGCCACCAGCACGGATTCGGCCTGCTCAATGCGTGGAGGCTCGTCAACGCAGCCAAGGTGACCGGGTGTCGACGGGGCAGGGGGCCCTGGGTGGCGTGACCGAGGGCGGGGCCTGCCTGAGCCGTAGCCGGGGGTCTTGAGTGCTTGACAAGTGCCCATTTGCTCGCTGACCCTCCACCCCGCGGACACCCCTCTGCACACGAAGGAGCAGGCTCAGCACTGCCGTCGGAGCTTCCACACCACGTGTCTAGCTGGGGCTCTCAGGGTGCTCGGTTGTCATCTGCCACCCTGGACACAGTCATCTGCTCCGGCTCCTGGGTTTGGGGCTGTCGGGGGCGCACAGGGTGTCCGAGGAGCCTCGGCACTGAGAGGTGATGAGGAGAGGAGAAGGGGTGGGCTGAACCCAAAGACCAGGTTCACGGCGGGGGAGAGAGGTCAGCTTGCTTGTTCATGCCCACCCCACCCCTTCCTGTCACAGATCTGGACGTCTGTCCCTTACTTAGCGTCCTACGTCAGCCCCGTGCTGAAGGAGAACAAGGCCATCCCACGGTCCCCCCACTCACTGGAGGTGCTGTGCAATGGTAAGCAGTCCCCAGAAAGGGGTCAGCCCGGGGCCGGAGGCCTAGGCCGGGGTGATGGGGACCCGGCCGTTCTCAGGAGCCGAGCTCAGCCCGCCCTGGGAGCGCTCCCTGACCATTTTAGGGCATGTTGCTGCTTCTGGCTTGGCTGGCCCCCTGCTTGCCCGAGCGGGACCTTCTGCCGAGTTACGAGCAGCGGCAGGAGCTGCTGAGCGACTGACTGCAGTGGGGGGGCTGGGGTGTGAGGACACCACGCAGACGCTGGGGGGTGCCCCTTTGACTTCCACGCTGAGAACTCGCCAGACGGCTCTCTCCGTCACTGGGGCCTGTGGGTGAAGTAAAGGAGTTGGGGATGTCTTCTTCGATTCTCAGGCTCCATCTAATACAGAGGGAGTCACATGGGGTCTGCTTTGGGTGTTGGGGGTGGGGACAGAGGTCTCCCTAGGCTGCAGCTGCCAATCCGCCGCCACCTCCGTGGCGCGCAGGGCCCCTGGGGCTGTCTGAGGTCCGTGAGTCAGAGATGTGGCTTTGTGCCGAACACAGATGTTGAGTCCCTTCCCAGAGAAGAGGGAAGCTAGACTAGGAATCATCGTCTGCAGATTTCCTGGGGTGCCCACGTGATGCTTTCCCTACCTCGAGCTCCTGGGGGAGTTTTTCTTTCCCCTTGAGAAACTCGGACACTTAGTCCCTCTTTTTTGTGAAGACTGAAGCATGTCGTGTCTTGTGCCCCAACTAGAACTCCATTCCCACTTTTCCCATCCTCGTCGGAAGTCATCGAACCAGATTGCTGACCAGAGGGGTGATGGCCCGAGAAGGGGGTTCAGAAAGGGCACTCAGGGGCAGCGTCCCTCGGGCAGGGTGTCGCTGGGAAGAGCCCACCGTCTGTCCCCGACCACGTCCAGTACCTGCCCCCGTCCAGGTAGAAGGGCATTCGTGGGCGCAGCTCAGTGAATTTTCCGTGAAAGGAATGCTGTCTCGGAAAGGGCACGACGCAGCGGCCAAGCTCAGGAGCCGCCCCAGCAATCGGTCAGAACCCCGCCGGCCTTGGCCCTGGACATCCTGTGCCTTCTCTTAACCTCCCACCCGGAACTGCTTCCTGGTATTTAAGTAATGACCCTCAGTCGCATCTGTCAGCTGAGGGGCTGACTCAGACGAGGGTTAGGGTCCTTCCTAGCTCTGCCATCCTCTGCTTCCCCCTCACCAGGGATGTGGCCCCAGCATGTCTGACAATGTCCATAGGTATGGAGGCACCTGGCAGCCACTGGCTGGTCACTAGGAAGCATGAGAAAGGACAGACTGTCCTGGGCAGAGGAGACGGGCGGGGGGTGTCAAGAGGAGGTGGAGACATGGGGCGTTTGCTGCAGGGTCTGGCAGTTTCTGAGGTCAGCATAGATGGCCCCCCTGTGGGGACTCACCCCGGGGTTCCCAGCACCGAGGGCACAAGCTGTGCCGGCAGGCCGAAGGAGGTGTGTCCAGTTGGAGACTGGACAGTGGACTCGTGGGGGCTGGGGAGCGGCGGGTGCAGGCCGTGTGAGGACAATGAACACGTGCAAGGTGGCTTGTGTGACTGAAGAACTAAGGTGGTATTCTGTCGTGATTAAATTTAAATGACATGGCTGGTGGCCACTGTGGGAACAGGGCAGAGCGAGACAGGTTTGCTTCCCCATTGGCAGGAGGGTGGGGGGAAGGACTGGGGCCCCCAGGGTCCCTGCTGACCTGACTCTGGGTCCGAACTGTCCACCAGGGCATAGGAGGGAGACTGGGGTTTGAGAAGATTGTCAGAAACACAAGCAGATGCGTGCGTATGTGTAGAAGGTTCCTGAATGCCACCTGCACTGCCCTTTCACCCTTGTTCGCAGCCTGAGCATGCGGCCAGCCCTTGGCCTCGCTGGGTCCGTCCCTTCGCCTCCCTGCTGAGTCCCCTTCGGCCCTCAGCCG
The DNA here is from genome assembly GCA_004026885.1 of Lyroderma lyra. Classification (NCBI taxonomy): domain Eukaryota; kingdom Metazoa; phylum Chordata; class Mammalia; order Chiroptera; family Megadermatidae; genus Lyroderma; species Lyroderma lyra. The sequence goes on from PVJL010004984.1 coordinate 109,554, forward strand.
TCCTCAGTTCACCTAGCAGGACAAAGGAAATGCACGTCCGCGTCCCCTAACAGAGCGCTCGCAGGGCTCTCCTTCCATCCCGTTCCACAGCGTTCCGTGAGCTTCTGCGCCGCCTGCTGCAGACATTCTCTTTCCCTGTCCATTCTGGGTCCCCTCTGCTGTTGGGGAGTCCACCAGCACTGCACTTAGCATGTGCAAGCGGCCGACCTGCTTTCCGAGCTTCACAGTGACTAGCCTGTCACCTCTGCAGGAGGTCGTGCCAGTCCCCAGTTTACAGCTGAGGACACTCATCCAGGTCTGCCCAGCAGCAAGCGGCAGAGCTGGGACTTGAACCCCAGCTGGACAGCTCCAAAGCTCTCAGCACCGGGCAGCAGGAAGTGAAGAGCCGGGAAAGGGTTCATTCGTGGTGGTTTGTCGGTTTGTCGTTTGTCATTTGTAGTATAGCAAATGCGTAATTACGAAGAGGGGTAACCGGGCCGTCCATGGAAGGAAAAGAAAGCGGAGCGGACCCCAGAGGAAGTGAGAGCGTGCTGCAGGCAGGGGCTGTAGGACCCTCGCCAGTTCCTAACGAGCAGCAAGGGGCCTAGGCGGGCAGGGCGCCGGCGGAAGGACAGGAGGCCGCTTTGGGACTGGGGGGAGGCTGGCTCCGATGGCGGCCGGAGGGCTCGCGGGCACGGCTCCCACGCACGCATGCGCACACGGGTCGGCGTGGCCGTTTGCCAACACCCCGCCCAGAGCTGGGAGCTCTCGTGCTTGCGTTCCCGCTGAACTGCTTCCTGACTCGGCTTTCGTGAACGCGCGTTGCTTTTCCAATGCAAGCCGCAGTGCAAGTGCACAGACGCGAGGCAGCCTGGACGGTGACAAGGACCAGGCTCATCTCCTGGACGGGGGCGCTGACGTGGCATGGAGGGAGGGCTGTGGAGCTGAGGTCAAGAAATGTGAGGATGCGACATCAGATCGCTGGTGTCGTCGTGGGTGATGGGGGTGCACTCTGCCACAAATACAGGGAGAGGGGCCTGAGCAGCAGGCCAGTGGGCACAGGGCCTGGGAAGGGGCGGAAGGGGGTGTCACGGAGAGACTCCCGCGCTAGCGTTTCCCCGCCCCCTCACGGGTGTCCTGCTCCAGCCCATCCTGCCCAGAGCTCAGGGTAGCCTCCAGTCACCACTTCAAACAAACAAAAGGCTGCTCCATCCTTGCTGGGTCATCTACAGCAGCTGTCGGCCACTTGTTTAAATTTTTTTCCACGTCAGAGGGGTAAATGTGCTGACGCTAAGACAAGGTTTGGGGGAGGCACATCTCACACGAGAGTATGAGCACCTGTCACGGAGCTTAGAACTCCAGAGGGGTCTGAAACAGATGCTCAGAGCCCTTCTCGGCCCGGCCCGCGCCCCCAGCACTGGCTCAGCCGCATCCCCTGTGGGCACAGCCGCGTCCCCTGTGGGCACAACTGCCTTGCTCCGCCTTGTGCACGGGGGTGAAGGACTGGCGAGCACATGCTTTAGGAAGCATTAGTTGTGGTGGCAGGCCGGCTTCTTAGTATTCCCCGCCTGAATCTTTCACTTTAGTAGTTGGTGTTTTATAAACTTTTTTGTTTTGAAATAACTGTAGATTCACAGGAGGTTGTGAAGGAAATGTTCAGGGACGTCCCAGCCCCCTGCTCCCAGTGCTGACCTCTTAAGCAGTCACAGTGCAGGGCCGAAACCAAGAGAATGACATTGCTGCAGTGCAGAGAGCTCATTCGGAGGTCAGCAGTGAGGCAGGCGCGTGTGTGTGTGCGCGCGTGTGAGCATGCGTGCGTATGTCTGTGTGTGTGCGTGCGTGACTGAGTGCGCATGTGTGTGCGTGCGTGAGTGCATGTGTGTGCGTGTGTGCGTGTGTGCAGTCTTACCGCGCGTGTAGCCGTGTGCAGCCACCACCACAGCCCAGATCAGGACAGGACCCCGCAGACCCCCTTATGGCCATGCGCACCCCCTCTGCCCCACCCCTAAAGCCCAGCAACCACCAATCCGTATCCATCTCTACAGCTGTTATTTGTGAATATTACATAAATGAAACCAGGCACTAGGTATCCTTCTAATTTTGGCTTTTTCATTCAGCACAACTTCCTTGAAGTTTATTCACATAAGCAGTTTTTTTAATTCTGTATTCCCTTCCATATGGACCTTGTTCATTTGCACGTCTGCTTTTGTACCTGCCATTTTTCACTTCCGGAATCCCGTCTACCAGCCCCTTCTGTTAGCCTGCACTCATTTCTTCAGGGTGCTTCACTGCTCTGTGCCGAACCCATCTGACCTGTCTGTGTTCTGGAATCAGCAATGCGTACCCGACACCGTACCACTTTGTATCCCTCACACCGCATCATTTTACGTCAGTCCCACCGTATCAATGCACACCTCACACCGCATCATTTCCCACGTGCAGGCAGAAGGCACAGACCATGCCCAGCATCTAATTCAGTGCCTGACATGCAGGAGGTACTCAGTCAGTTATTTTGGGGGGATGCATGGTCGATTGGATCGAACGTCATGTCTTCAGTGTGTGTTGTCTTCCCAACTAGACTCTAAACTAGATCGTAAACTCCTTGGAGGCAGCTGCTGCCTTCCACTTGTTCACGTCCACGTGGCCCCAGGCAGGTTGCCGTGGGAACGCGTATGTGGCTTCAGTGAGCACATGCCCTCGTGCGTGCTGAGCTATGCAGTAAGGGCAAACGCGTTATGGGGCTGATTTCCCAGCTGCCCAGCCTGACTTCCTACAGTCAGCAGGACGGACCTGGAGATGTCCGGGCTGAAGACCCTGGAGCACGTGGCCGTGACGGTGTCCATCACTCACCCGCGACGTGGCAGCTTGGAACTGAAACTCTTTTGCCCCAGCGGCATGATGTCCCTCATCGGCGCCCCCCGCAGCATGGACTCGTACGTACACGGCCCCTGAACCCTGAGCTCTGTTTGCAACCTGGGCCTTTTCAAGGAGAAGATACGGGAGGAATGGACCCTGGCCCTCAGTGCCCAGGGTACCGGCTGACCTTGGCAGCAGGCAGCCATTATTGCGTGTTTTGTGCAAGTGCTACAATGTGCTGCGCCCTGCGATTCGTGTATATTCGCTCCGATCCTTGTAAGAACTGTGCAGGGTAGACGTTGTAACCTCCTTTTACAAACGAGGGGGCAACTCACAGAGCTAGTAAGCCATGAGGAAGGAATGCTAAGCCCAGAGCCACCAGTCTCCCCAGCTGTGCTCATTCCACTGTGACATGCCGACACAAGTCCCTCGTCCCATGAAACCCCAGGGGCAAGGGACGGCATGTGAGGACCCCCCCATGGCACCCTCCCAGGTGGCTGTAGCTCAGGCAACAAGTGCTACATTTGCACGGCTACTCCGGTCAGAAAAGGCCATGTCTGGGCACGGGGGTCGGTGCCCCGGTCCGTGCCTCCCGGGTTCTCCGCTCTGTCCCTTCTACAGGGATCCCAACGGCTTCAACGACTGGACCTTCTCCACCGTGCGATGCTGGGGGGAGCGGGCGAGAGGCACTTACAGACTGGTCATCAGGGATGTAGGTGAGCCTGCCGGCCTTCCCTCTGGGCCCCGCCTTTCACGATTGTCATCAGGTCCCTCTGGCCCTCAGAGGACCCCTCACAAGTGGTCCCATGTGGAAGGCCTGGGGTTGCCATGGGACCAGCAGGGTAGATAGCAAGATATAGTGCCCCGTCTAAAAACCTGGGCGCTGGTGTCTGAAATTGCTCACTTCTACTACCTGCCACATTCCTTGGAGAAGTGGCTGATCCATTTTCCCTCAGGTTAGCAAGTCCTTTCACCTGTAAGCGTCCGTCGTCCTGGGGCAGCACGGTAGGGCAGCGCGGATTTTCACCATTGCTTTGGAAAAACTGAGGCCCACCCACAGGTCTGAGGTGACTCACATGAGGTCACTCAGTATTTCAGTGAGGAGACTGGAAATTGAACGCCCCCCACCCCTCACCCAGCTTCTAGTCCTGTAGTTTTCAAACCCCCTTTAATTTAGAAGGAGGACATCTTTTTTTCTGAGCAGAATCCTAACTGAAACCCCAGAAGTAAACGAGTGAAGGGCAAAGCTCCCCTGCTTCAGAGCACCACCTTTCAGCCCCCCCATCCCCGAGGACCCCCGTGGGCACATCGGCGGGGCCCGGGGTCCGTGGCACACCGAGGACCACCTCCAGGTGGCGGGCAGGGCCTCCGCGGTTCACACGGCTCACGCGCTGCCCCACTTGCTGCCCCAGGAGACGAGGCGGTCCCGGCCGGCACCCTTCAGCGGTGGCAGCTGACCCTATATGGCTCTGTGTGGAGTCCAGTGGACATCAGGGACAGACAGAGGTAGGTGCCGACGTGTGTCAGTGGGACAGCCACTCCGGGTTGGGGGGGCAGGCCCTGAGGGAGCACCACCTCCCTGGCACCCACAGCGCCCCGCCCCCTGTTTGGCCCTGGGGCCGCGCTCCCTTCAGCAATAAGGGGAGGATGGGTGAGGCCAGGTGGTGCCAAGGTCAGGAGGCCATCCCTGTCTCTTCTTCTGCACAGACTGTTAGAAGGGGCCATGAGTGGGAAATACCTGCGTGATGGCTTCTCTCTGCCCTGCCCTCCTGGGCTGCACGTTCCGGAGGAAGCTGGTTACACCATCACCCCTAACACCCTCAAGGTACTAGGGCCACGATTCACCCTATGGACGGGCAGTGTCCAGGGGAGTTAGTCCCTGGTGGACAATCAAGGTGATGGGGAGAGAGGGCTGGGAGGCCTTGTGTATGTGGGTGTTTGGGGTGGGGAGGCAGCCCCCAGGAGGAGGCTCTGAGCTCACTGTTCTGGTCTGAGAAAGGCTGCAGGCTGGCAGGGACTGTCCCTAATGGAAGTGGTGGTCCTCCCCCCCAGGCCCTGGTGCTGGTCGGCTTTTTTACCGTCTTCTGGACTGTGTACTACATGCTCGAGGTATACCTGAGCCAGAGGGGTGTGGCCTCCTACCCTGTGTGCAGGAAGGGACCCTGCCATTGGCCCCAACGAAGCCGAAAAGCCAGGGAGGAGGAGACAGAACTAGAGTCAGTGCCACTTTGTGGCAGCAAGGACCCCAATGGAGTGGAGACAGGAAGTGAAGGCCCTCCCACCACCCCTGGTGTCCACACCTCGGACCTGCTGGATGCCGGGGACTGCAGCCTGTACCCAAACGTGAGTGCCCTGGGCTGCCCTCACCAGCACCTACCCTCAGACCTGCTGCAGGCCAAGGAGGGGCAGATTTGCTGACCCAGGGCCCGACAGACTCAACATAGGACAGACTCGTCCTCCCCCAAATTGGGGGAGATCCCAGGAGCTCTGGGGAAGGGCAGCCTGGAGCCCGGGGGCCGAAGAGCTCCCCCTGACTATGCTCAGGGAGGGCCAGGTCTTCTCAAGGGACGACTGGCAGAGGAACGGTGCCAGCGACCAGTGTGGCCACAGCCACAGCGTCTTCCCTGAACCCATCAGGAGCTTCTGGCGAGCAGGCCTTGGACCAGGGATTGTCCCCCGTCCCCCGCTGAGCTGGCGTCCACCCCACTTCTCCTGGGCAAGCCAGTGGTAGGGGTCATAGGGACTGTCACCCACGCACAGGTGAGAAGGGACCTACCGTGGCCAGGAGAGGGCTCAGGTGGAGCCTTGGAAGAGCCCTGGGTATGCCTGTCCTTCTGATGACCCAGGGCCCAGAACGGGGGACATGTCCTCGCTCCCTGACCTTCCTGCCTCAGCCTTGGACCTCGGACATTAATTAGCCCTCAGCCCAGCACACCTGCCCTGCAAGCAGCTGCCTCCACTAACCCGATCCAAAGCAAACCCGAACCCACCCTTCCTCCTGACGGGTCTGTACGACGCACAGCTGGGGGTGGGCACGCCCCCTGGGCTGTGCTGTTCACTGCGGGGGGGTTGGTCCGCGCAGGTCTGTGACAGGTGCCCACCCGACCTCTGCCTGCCAAGGGCTCAGGGAAAGGGCCCCCGCCCGCCAGGGGCTTCCTCCCGCTCCAGGCCCCTCCCCTCTTCCGGGCTACTGGGTTGATTTGAGGTTTGTTTGTTTTTTAACACTTGAGGTCTGGGTTTCTCTTTTCACAGCAACGTTTTGTTGAATGATTTTTCTGCACAGCTTTTCCAAAATAAAAACCGTCCGTACAGTTCTGTGGCTTTGCTCCGCCTCCCCAAGCCCTTGAAGCTACCGCGTACCCATCCCTCCTGTCGTCCCCACCCCCAAGCGCCGCCCTCTGACAACCTGAGCCCCTGGGACCCCGGAGTGTGAGGGGTCCTTAGAGGACAGCGGCCAGGACCACACAGAAGAGACTGGGCACATCCCACTCTGCCAGCCAGGCCTGAGAAAAGATCGATATATATTTTTTTTTCCTTTTTGAATTTCAACCCCCAAAATATTCCAGCAAAAAATGGAAGGAAGTTTGGGCTGGTCTCCCTCCATGGCATCTGCTGCCAAAGGGGACAGTGGATTTGCCCCGTGCCCAGCCCCCCTCCCCCACCACCTCCCCCCTGCTCAGCCCAGGATAGAAGAGTCGCGGCCGGGGAGCAAGCAGGAGAGGGAGTGGTGCTCTGGGGTGGGACGCGGCTCAGGCTGGGGGCGGGGCGGCGAGGTGGCCAAGCTCAGTCGGCCGCCTTTGCTTAGTGACGGCCAGGAGCCGCAGGTGTGGGGGAGGTGGGCCAGGCGGGGCGGCTGCAGCCGATGAGCTGGGGGAGGGCGGGGCTGGGGGCTGGCTGCATCCTCTAGCTGATGATCTGCCGCGGGCGTCCGTAGCCGGTCATGCCGGCCTGGGAGGCCCCTCTGTTGCTGCCCATCTGCAGGCCGATGACATGCTTTCCCTCCTGCAGTTGGCTCTCTGTGAATTCCCTCTTGTGCTCCTGGGCCTTCCTAGAAAAGGGGGACCAGGGTCAAGGCGTGGCAGGACGGCAGGCTTCCCATGTGGTCCCTGTGCTGTTACTTCCCAGGCCCACCGCCTGCGTCTCACTTCACTTGTTGATTCATCTAGCCTGCCCTACAGGCCAGGGACACTCAAGAGGGACCAGGGACCCACTTCCCCCTGCTAGCCTAAACCTGCTCTTCCTACCTTCCGGGCTGTCTGCTTCCCCAAGTCACTCTCTGCCCCCTTGTCATGCCCAGACCCGGGACAGCGGGGCCACGTACTTCATGAACCAGCTGGGATCTCCACGGTAGTGCCCGTCATTCTTGGTCACTGCCAAGCTGCCCAGGGCCATCAGGGTCCTCTGCACGGCCGCCATGTCCTTGCCTGTGAGGAGAAAGGACGAAGAGGGGGTGAACTTCAGAACTGTAAACAGGGCTCCACGGCAGGGCCAGCCCCCGCCTCCCAGAGAAACGGCCCACCCAGGGGCCACATCTGTCCCAGCGTCAGAGGAGGCTTCCCGAGGCCCCCCCGGGACGTGGCGCGGACTTTCCTTGGCACATCCCACCCTGCCCTGCCGACCCATCGTGGTGGCACGCTTCCATCATCCCTTGTCCCCGCCTCAGCCCCCGGCCCTCCCCCTGCCTCCTCCGCCCCTTCTCTCCCGGTACCTTCGAAGAGGTCCACCGTCTGGAACATGTCGGTCTTGGTGACCCCGTAGTCCTCGGCGGCCTTCAGGAACTGAGCCACCTGCTCCATCTGCTTGAAGACCATGGAGGGGGGGTTCTCGGGCACCTTCACTGGCTTGGCGCCATCAGGGTACAGGCTATTCACCAGCTTGCTCAGGATCTGCCAGGCACAGAGCGCAGCTTGGCATGTGGCCCAGAGCGCCGGCCCCATGCCT